>CM051234.1:16642892-16715392 GCA_027917425.1 Gastrophryne carolinensis | reverse complement strand
GAGCTTACACTCTATTAGGGTATAAGGGAGGATACAGGAGGAGAAGAGCTTACACTCTATTAGGGTATAAGGGAGGATACAGAAGGAGAAGAGCTTACACTCTATTAGGGTATAAGGGAGGATACAGGAGGAGAAGAGCTTACACTCTATTAGGGTATAAGGGAGGATACAGGAGGAGAAGAGCTTACACTCTATTAGGGTATAAGGGAGGGTACAGAAAGAGAAGAGCTTACACTCTATTAGGGTATAAGGGAGGATACAGAAGGAGAAGAGCTTACACTCTATTAGGGTATAAGGGAGGATACAGGAGGAGAAGAGCTTACACTCTATTAGGGTATAAGGGAGGGTACAGAAAGAGAAGAGCTTACACTCTATTAGGGTATAAGGGAGGATACAGAAGGAGAAGAGCTTACACTCTATTAGGGTATAAGGGAGGATACAGGAGGAGAAGAGCTTACACTCTATTAGGGTATAAGGGAGGATACAGAAGGAGAAGAGCTTACAATCTATTAGGGTATAAGGGAGGATGCAGAAGGAGAAGAGCTTACACTCTATTAGGGTATAAGGGAGGATACAGGAGGAGAAGAGCTTACAATCTATTAGGGTATAAGGGAGGATGCAGAAGGAGAAGAGCTTACACTCTATTAGGGTATAAGGGAGGATACAGAAGGAGAAGAGCTTACACTCTATTAGGGTATAAGGGAGGATACAGGAGTAGAAGAGCTTACACTCTATTAGGGTATAAGGGAGGATACAGGAGGAGAAGAGCTTACACTCTATTAGGGTATAAGGGAGGATACAGGAGGAGAAGAGCTTACACTCTATTTGGGATAAGGGAGGATACAGAAGGAGAAGAGCTTACACTCTATTAGGGTATAAGGGAGGATACAGAAAGAGAAGAGCTTACATTCTATTAGGGTCTAAGGGAGGATACAGGAGGAGAAGAGCTTACACTCTATTAGGGTATAAGGGAGGATACAGAAGGAGAAGAGCTTACACTCTATTAGGGTATAAGGGAATTTTTATTAGTAAACAAACAAACAAAACTCAGCTGATCAGCATTAATACAGAATACAAAGAAAAAACATAATTGTATACAAAATAAACATAACACAGCAGAACTACTGCTACTACTACACACTATTCATTATCCATCATGTCAATACTGTTAATGATTAGTCAGTAAGGACCCATCAGGCTGCAGGTCGGGGGGGGGGGGGGGTAGGTACCGGGTTATCACAGGGACACATCATGCCATAACCTCCTGTTTTCTCGGCCTCGGATCCAGCGTAACTCAGAGATGATCAGGTCTGCGGCCTCCTTGTGCTGGAAAGGCTCGCGGTACATGGAGGTGCGGGTTCGGGTGTGCCAATGGTAATACTTTATGGTGGTTATAATGAGGTACAGGGTCTCTGGGTGGATTTCTGGACACAGTGGGGACACTCCGTAGACTCTTTCTAGGTAGGTCAGATCTTTTAACCTCCTAATCTTTAACCTACTGGCCACCTCCTCCCAGATTCTGCAAGCCCCCCAGCACTGAACCAGAAAGTGCTCCATTGTCTCCTCCACGCCACAACCTAAAGGGCAGCTCCGCTCAGGCTGGCACAACCACTTCATGTTCCCGCGAACATATAACTTCCTGTGAAAGGAAAGCCAGGCAGTGTCATAGAATTTAGGGGGTAACCTGGCCCCATTCAGGAACCTCAGGCCGTCCTGAAGGGTTGAGCAGCTGCAGTCCGTGATCTCGAGTGGTGAACAAAAGAAAGTCTCACATACTCTATTGTATACCTGCTTTCTGGAGTTGCCCTCTAAGTAGGACTTCCCAATTTTCCACGTTCTTAAAGACCTCAAACCCCCCTCCAGGTATGTAGGAAGGTGAGTCTGGGTCCACCTCCCCCGCTTAAGACTTCCATCCCGCATCCAGGACTCCGCAAAGGGCATAATCCAATTTATTATGCTTTTAACCCACAGGGAACTGCTACTAGGGCTCAGGCTTCCAAAATTGGTCTTTAAAAAGAGAGAGTCATACAGGACTTTAGGGTTCAGCATTTCCAGCCCCCCTTCCTTCTTTTTTAGATATGTCACCCCCCTCTTTACTGGGTTCAGTCTATTACCCCAAAGAATGCGGAAGAACAGACTGTAGAGCCTGGCTGATAGGGATTCTGGCAATGGGAAGATGACTGCAACATACAGGAAGATGGGAACTAGGTAAGTCTTTATCAGCTTGACTCTTGCTAGATAGGAGATCTTAGGGTTTCTCCACTGCTGGACTCTGGAACTTGCAATCTCTAGCTTCTCTTCCCAGTTTAGTTTGGCATTGTCCCCTCTCCCAAACTTGATACCTAGGATCTTGATTTCAGTCTCTGCCTTTGCAAACTGAGGGAGGTCAAATGTTGGGTCACCCTGCAGTGTCCAGAATGCCTTGCTTTTCTCGAGGTTTACTAGAGACCCTGAAGCCTCCGAGTAGCATGAGATGACCTGGGACAACCTCTGTGTCTCACCTGGGTCAGACAACACCACTGTCACATCATCTGCGTAGGCCAGAACGGTAAATGGTTCAGCACGGGGCACTGGCACTCCCTGAAAGTCACACTCCTGCAGAGATCTCAAAAAGGGGTCAATGGCGAAAACATATAACAGGGGACTCAAGGGACAGCCCTGCCTCACCCCTGCTTCAACACTAAAGGTGTCTCCTTTCCACCCATTTATTAAAGGAAAGGCCTCTGCCCCACGGTATAAGGTTTTTAACCACTCCACGAATGATGCAGGAATACCGTATCGAAGTAAAGTCATCCACAGGTATTGGTGATCAACCCGGTCAAAAGCCTTGGCTTGGTCAAGGCTAACCACATATTTGCTATGGCCAAAAGCTCTGCACCTCTCTAGCATTTCTCTAAGCGATATCACTGCCCCAGTGATGTTCCGGCCTTTCACAGTCCCATACTGGCAAGTTGACAACAGGGCAGGAGACAAGCAGTTGAGTCTGGAGAATAGAATTTTTGCCAGGATCTTCCTGTCCACATTAAGGAGGGCAATGGGCCTCCAGTTCTTTATATCATTGGCTTCTTTCCCCTTAAAAAGCAGGATCAAGGATGATTCTCTCATCGACTTCGGCATCATATGACTGTTAAAACAACTACTATATACATCAGCCAAGATGGGAGCCAGGAGATCTTTAAATTTCTTATAGAATTCCGCTGGTAGGCCATCGGGCCCAGGGGTCTTCTTTAAGTGCAAGCTACTTATGGCTTCTTTCACCTCCTCCATCGTTATATCTGCTGTTAAAAGGGAAAAGTCCACATCTCTGGTGTCTGGTTTTGGAGAGGATTCCAAAAAATGCAACATTTTTCCTTGATCTAGCGCCTTTTTCTGGAAAAGATCTTCATAAAAGGTCTTAACAACTCCCAAAATACCTGCCTGGGACTCTTGCATGTTATCCTGGGTATCACGAAGGGCCATTACCAACTTTTTGGCCACTTTGTCCCTGCAGCTTTCGAAAGGGTCGGGTGTCCCTTGGGGTCCATAATCCCGCTCCACTATTAGGGACTTATAACGATTATACTGGTGTTGCTGTAATTGGGACTTCAGATCATCTATTTTTCCCCTTGCCTCCAGCCCTTGTGAATAAAGTGACTCTAGTTGTTTCCTCAACTTCATATACTGGCAGTAGCTGCTCTGTCCCCTCTTAGCTGATAGTTTCCTCAGCAGTGTGGCAATGTCCTTCTTGATGTCCTCCCACCACTCAGTGCTGCTTTCATAAAAATCTATTCTGTCCATCTGCTGTTCTATCAGGACCTCCACCCGCTCTTGGACTTCTTGTTCCTCTAGGAGCCTTGTATTGAGCCTCCACAGTCCTTTGCCGACGTCTGGGCGCTTACTATCCCCTATACAGAAGCACAAGGCCACGTGGTCAGAGTAAGGGACCAACTTTTCGCTTAAGGAATGAACAGATTCCGCCGGGCTCACAAGTGCCAAGTCTATTCGGCTCCTTCTTCCTGCGCATGAGTAAGTAAAGCCAGGTTTCCGGCCATTTTGGGCAAAGACATCACAAAGTCCGGCCTGCAGGATAATGCTGTTCAGTGTTCTTGCATCGGTGCTTACTCCTCTGCCAGATAAACGATCACTTGATGACCTGGCTACATTAAAATCACCTGCAAATATCACTGGCACAGAGGTGAACAGATATGGCTTAATTTCCTTAAATAAGCTGATCCTTCTGGTCACTGTCTGTGGCCCATAGATATTGATGAGCCTGAGCCTTCTACCCTGGATTGTGACCTCCAGAATTAGACACCTGCCCATCAAGACCTCAGTCAGTCTATGAATAATCACGTTTTGGGTCTTAAAGAGTATTGCAACGCCTGCAAAAGGCTCCACAGCCAGTGACCAAAAGGATGGGCCCATCTGCCATTCCCGCTGTGCCTCCTGGATCTGCTGGATGGAGGACAAGTGATGTTCCTGCAGGAAGACGACGTCTGCATCTAGATACTTCAGGTGTTCATACACAGCATGCCGGGTTTTCTTATTCTTTATACTGTTCACATTGCTGGTGACTATACTTAAAGAGAAGCCTGCCATTATTATGCAGAGCAGCAGCACCTTAAACCCCATCATCATAGATCAGAATCAGAGTCGCCCTGCCTGCCAGTCACTTCCATATCAGAGTCTATCGGGTCTATAGCTGCTGATGACTTTTTCTTAGTCGGTGGGTCCTCCTCTGACCCTGAGTCACATTCTCTGGCTATACGCTTTAACTCTTGCTCCAGCTCCATAGTATCGTGCCCAGAAATATCTGCACCTGACTCAGAAAGTACGTTATATCTGTTTGATGTAACTGTCACTGCTGTATCCGTTCTTCCTTTGGACTTTTTCCCTGGCTTTTGGACTAAGGACCATGTGTCCTCCGGTCTGCGGGAGGACTTGTCTTTTTTCTTCTTTCTCTTATCACCCGGGACTTTGCTATCTCCAGAAGAGGCCGGAGCAGAGCAATGGGCCATAGCAGGGGAAGGGGCTACAGGGGAAGATGGGCTATCAGCTTGCCCCGGTGCTGGCCGTGGGATGGTGGCCACAGGCTGTGGGGTTACATCTGTCTGATCTCTTATCTCAGTTGTCTCAGACCCTGGCCTTGTTACTATCTGCCCAGACATCAGAGCCTCCTCCTCTGTAACCTCACCTGTTGCCACCAACTCCTCTGCAGTCTGGCTATAGAGGTTATGGAAGGCCTCCGAGCAGTCCTTATGGTAGTGACCCATCTGACCACACAAGTTACACCGGACATTTGTACACATGGCGCTGGTGTGACCAATCTCCCCGCACAGGTTGCACTTCACTACAGTACACACTCCGGCCACATGACCGGCCTTCCCACACTTAAAGCACAAGCGTGGCTGACCGGCATAGAAGCACACACCCCTCTCACGGCCGATAAAGAAGGAGTTGGGCAAATGTAAAGTAACATTACTGTGCTGCCTGAGCTTCACCAGCACCCTCCAGCCTCCCGTCCAGATCCCATCATCATCAAGACACTTTGTCAGGTCGGACACCATATCACAATGTCTCCTCAGCCATATCACAATATCCTGCGGGGGGACGGACTCATTCCAGAACAAGATGTTAACGCTCACAGTACCCGGCTTTGATACCGGGATAAGGATAAACTGGTCCCATCCCTCAGCGCCCCTAAACTTTGTCACACTTGCCCAGAACCTGTCCAAGCTGGACATGAGCTTGAAGCTTATATCGTAGCCCTGCCTGTCCGGGAGGTTTATGACGGCCAATATATCTGCGGGTGTGAACCCCATCTGGTTACACAGGAGCTCCCGGATCACATGTCTCCTGTCTGGCAGATCTTCCTTTGCCCCCTTATTCTTAAATCTTACCACGTTCCTCCTCTTAAATGCCTGACCGGTGTAATGTAAGCCGGGGCTAAAAGATGGGGCACCGCGGCTCCAGGCATTCTGAGGAGGAGCGTGGCCAGATGCATTGCCAGTAATATCACTGCGGGGTCTTGATTGAGGGGGACCCGCTACCTGTGGTCGGTCACCTGTGGGAGGAAAAACATTATTAGTGCATGCAGTCGATTCAGTCCCATTACTATCAGGAACCGCAGGCTGTTCATTGTCCCAAACAGATTGCAATGCAGTGGGACTTGCTTGCTTGTTTCCTCGATTGGGGGACAGTTCTGAGGTGTCACTATGTCCCGGATGTGACCCCAGGGTTGCAATTTGGGGGGTCTCTCCAACTTCCATAGTGTCACTGGCTGCATCACTTCCATTCTCAGGCTGGGGGAGGGCGCCTTGTGATACACAGAGTCCATTGCTGGAACCTTTCAGGGATTGCTCACTGCTGCCCCCTGGGGGTGGTTGGCTTACTTGGCTGGTATCATGAAAAGGGGCAGAATCTTGCAGCACTGGGGTCCTGTACAGCAGCTCCTGTGAGGATGTCTCCTGCTCTGATGGTGAGGGGGTGGCTGAGCTGGGTTCAGGTATCTGTCTGTGTTTTAGGAGCTTTTGAGACTCCTCAAACCGATCCAGGTTCTTGTATCTCTCTGCCATGGGCCCCATTTGTTTCTCAAGTGTCACAATGTCACTAACAATTTCAGCAAGCTGTGTGCGTAAAGTCTCTATCAGCACATCATAGGCGGTTGCGCTATGGGGGTTTACTGCTTTTAGTTTATTTGCTTCATCTATTTGTCTTTGCAATTGTGTCCTGGTTGCTCTTAAGCTGTTCATTTTAATGACTAAATCTGGAATCTTGTCTGCAAGCTGCAGTTCTGGTGCGCGCTCTGTCTCTTTAAGACTTGCCTTGCGCCTTGGCTTTTCTGCTGGGTCTTTGAATGTCTCTGCTGCCTCAGTCCTGAGAGACTTGTGGCCATTTGCCCCCAGCTCAGCATTTGCATTGTCTGATAACTTCCCAGATTTATGTCCAGTGGCAGATTTAGCAGATTTCCCCCCAGTTATGGGGTCACCGGTGGCCGGCTGGGTCTTGGATCTAAGGGCCCGGGACTCTTGGCTCACACACACATTCTGCTGCATGTTTTCCTGCATTGTTAGTCTTTCCAAAGATGTCCTCCTCAGCTTGTGCTGCTTCCCACTGCCGGCCTGAGCTGGCTGCTGAGTGTCCATCACAACAGGTTGGATCAGGCCTGGATCAGCACAGTCACTTTGCTGGGGCTGCCGCCCTCCCTCCATTACATGCTGCACACAGACACTGCTACACGGCCCATCATTATTATCCACCACTTCCATTCCAGCTTCACTTACTTTACTGTAACTTTCTTCCATAAAGACTCTTCCACCTTCATTGTAATCCGCCGCGGTCAGCCGGTCAGCAGCATATTCAGTAGCCAGAGGGTCTCTAACATGGACTCCAGATTCAGACCCAGAAGCCTGGAGCTCACCTGGGGAGCGACCCCACCCAAGGCAGCCAGGCCCTGGGCTAGAGCCAGACATTCACAGCACCTGCAGAGCTCACTCACACACCTCCTCCCACCTTAACCATCTATTAGGGTATAAGGGAGGATACAGAAGGAGAAGAGCTTACACTCTATTAGGGTATAAGGGAGGATACAGGAGGAGAAGAGCTTACATTCTATTAGGGTATAAGGGAGGATACAGGAGGAGAAGAGCTTACACTCTATTAGGGTATAAGGGAGGATACAGGAGGAGAAGAGCTTACACTCTATTAGGGTATAAGGGAGGATACAGGAGGAGAAGAGCTTACACTCTATTAGGGTATAAGGGAGGATACAGGAGGAGAAGAGCTTACACTCTATTAGGGTATAAGGGAGGATACAGAAAGAGAAGAGCTTACACTCTATTAGGGTATAAGGGAGGATACAGAAGGAGAAGAGCTTACACTCTATTAGGGTATAAGGGAGGATACAGGAGGAGAAGAGCTTACACTCTATTAGGGTATAAGGGAGGATACAGGAGGAGAAGAGCTTACACTCTATTAGGGTATAAGGGAGGATACAGGAGGAGAAGAGCTTACACTCTATTAGGGTATAAGGGAGGATACAGGAGGAGAAGAGCTTACACTCTATTAGGGTATAAGGGAGGATACAGAAAGAGAAGAGCTTACACTCTATTAGGGTATAAGGGAGGATACAGAAGGAGAAGAGCTTACACTCTATTAGGGTATAAGGGAGGATACAGAAGGAGAAGAGCTTACACTCTATTAGGGTATAAGGGAGGATACAGAAGGAGAAGAGCTTACACTCTATTAGGGTATAAGGGAGGATACAGAAAGAGAAGAGCTTACACTCTATTAGGGTATAAGGGAGGATACAGAAGGAGAAGAGCTTACATTCTATTAGGGTATAAGGGAGGATACAGAAGGAGAAGAGCTTACACTCTATTAGGGTATAAGGGAGGATACAGAAAGAGAAGAGCTTACACTCTATTAGGGTATAAGGGAGGATACAGGAGGAGAAGAGCTTACACTCTATTAGGGTATAAGGGAGGATACAGAAAGAGAAGAGCTTACACTCTATTAGGGTATAAGGGAGGATACAGAGGGAGAAGAGCTTACACTCTATTAGGGTATAAGAGAGGATACAGAAGGAGAAGAGCTTACACTCTATTAGGGTATAAGGGAGGATACAGAGGGAGAAGAGCTTACACTCTATTAGGGTATAAGGGAGGATGCAGGAGGAGAAGAGCTTACAATCTATTAGGGTATAAGGGAGGATACAGGAGGAGAAGAGCTTACACTCTATTAGGGTATAAGGGAGGATACAGGAGGAGAAGAGCTTACACTCTATTAGGGTATAAGGGAGGATACAGAGGGAGAAGAGCTTACACTCTATTAGGGTATAAGAGAGGATACAGAAGGAGAAGAGCTTACACTCTATTAGGGTATAAGGGAGGATACAGAGGGAGAAGAGCTTACACTCTATTAGGGTATAAGGGAGGATACAGGAGGAGAAGAGCTTACACTCTATTAGGGATAAGGGAGGATACAGAAGGAGAAGAGCTTACACTCTATTAGGGTATAAGGGAGGATACAGGAGGACAAGAGCTTACACTCTATTAGGGTATAAGGGAGGATACAGAAGGAGAAGAGCTTACACTCTATTAGGATATAAGGGAGGATACAGGAGGAGAAGAGCTTACAATCTATTAGGGTATAAGGGAGGATACAGGAGGAGAAGAGCTTACACTCTATTAGGGTATAAGGGAGGGTACAGAAAGAGAAGAGCTTACACTCTATTAGGGTATAAGGGAGGATACAGAAGGGAAGAGCTTACAATCTATTAGGGTATAAGGGAGGATACAGGAGGAGAAGAGCTTACACTCTATTAGGGTATAAGGGAGGATACAGATGGGTAAGACCTGTAGGCTGTTGTACTGGCTGGGCCCCATAGCAGCTGATTTAGCTGTTCTGTAGTATCAGTAGGTGCAGATATCTTCGGGTGACTGATGTAGGGACACAGTTATGGGGCTTTTCTTTTGCTTTGTATACTGTTTCAGCACAACTTAGAGAATAGAATGTGCAGCCGCTTCCCCGCCCCACATCCTGGAACCTCCTCCTCTTTATTCCAGTGCAGAAAATTAACCTCTTCCTGTCCTGAACCTTCCTGTGACTTCTGATCTTTCCCATGCTGTGTGCAGTGTAACTGCTTCATGCAGAGGAGTAGCGAGGCTTTCTGACACCCGGGGCAAAGATTCGGAATGGCACCCCCACCTGTGCCCAGGCTCCCCTTTGGTGCCCCCCTGACCTGCTGCATCTGGGGCACGTGCCCCCCCCCCCCGTCCTCCCCCCCAGGTACGCCCCTGGCTTCAGGACACCATCCTGGTCCCTTGTGTCAGAGACATTTTTCTCTGGTCCTGTACTGACATTTTCTGCTAATGTCACCTAGACTCAGGACATTTAAAGTGGACCAAATCTCAGGATTTTGATCCTTGTCCCCAGGTTATCCTTATTCGGGATGCCCCGTTGTGTGAAACCCCTTTCCAGGTCACCGCAAAACTCACTTTTTCTGGCAGCTCCCTCGGCTCCTGTGCTCAGCCATTCAGATGGTTGAAACAATGGATGCAGCCGCTCCCACCCTCGATTGCCGAGAGCACAGCATAGGGCTCTGATTGAGAACAGAGTCTGCACATGTGCTGTGGGACCGGGGAAAAGCTATGTTTTTATTTGGTATTCGTAGGGGTTTCTCAAAGCGGGATGCCCTTTAGGCAAGATCCAAATCAGCTGCCTGAAAAAATGGTCAATGCAAAGTGCAGGACCAGAGAAAAATGGATGGATGCAGCAGTGGGGCCGGTGGATGCAGCAGTGGGGCCGGTGGATGCAGCAGTGGGGCCGGTGGATGCAGCAGTGGGGCCGGGGGATGCAGCAGTGGGGCCGGTGGATGCAGCAGTGGGGCCGGTGGATGCAGCAATGGGGCCGGTGGATGCAGCAGTGGGGCCGGTGGATGCAGCAGTGGGGCCGGTGGATGCAGCAGTGGGGCCGGTGGATGCAGCAATGGGGCCGGTGGATGCAGCAGTGGGGCCGGTGGATGCAGCAGTGGGGCCGGTGGATGCAGCAGTGGGGCCCGGGGATGCAGCAGTGGGGCCGGTGGATGCAGCAATGGGGCCGGTGGATGCAGCAGTGGGGCCTGTGGATACAGCAATGGGGCCGGTGGATGCAGCAGTGGGGCCGGTGGATACAGCAGTGGGGCCTGTGGATACAGCAGTGGGGCCTGTGGATGCAGCAGTGGGGCCGGTGGATGCAGCAGTGGGGCCGGTGGATGCAGCAGTGGGGCCGGTGGATGCAGCAGTGGGGCCGGGGGATGCAGCAGTGGGGCCGGTGGATGCAGCAGTGGGGCCGGTGGATGCAGCAGTGAGGCCTGTGGATGCAGCAGTGAGGCCGGTGGATGCAGCAGTGGGGCCGGTGGATGCAGCAGTGAGGCCTGTGGATGCAGCAGTGGGGCCGGTGGATGCAGCAGTGGGGCCCGTGGATGCAGCAGTGGGGCCCGTGGATGCAGCAGTGGGGCCCGTGGATGCAGCAGTGGGGCTGGTGGATGCAGCAGTGGGGCCTGTGGATGCAGCAGTGGGGCCCGTGGATGCAGCAGTGGGGCTGGTGGATGCAGCAGTGGGGCCTGTGGATGCAGCAGTGGGGCCGGTGGATGCAGCAGTGGGGCCGGTGGATGCAGCAGTGGGGCCGGTGGATGCAGCAGTGGGGGCGGTGGATGCAGCAGTGGGGCCGGTGGATGCAGCAGTGGGGCCGGTGGATGCAGCAGTGGGGCCGGTGGATGCAGCAGTGGGGCCGGTGGATGCAGCAGTGGGGCCGGTGGATGCAGCAGTGGGGCCGGTGGATGCAGCAGTGGGGCCGGTGGATGCAGCAGTGGGGCCGGTGGATGCAGCAGTGGGATGCAGCAGTGGGGCCGGGGGATGCAGCAGTGGGGCCGGTGGATGCAGCAGTGGGGCCGGTGGATGCAGCAGTGGGGCTGGTGGATGCAGCAGTGGGGCCGGGGGATGCAGCAGTGGGGCTGGTGGATGCAGCAGTGGGGCCGGTGGATGCAGCAGTGGGGCCGGTGGATGCAGCAGTGGGGCTGGTGGATGCAGCAGTGGGGCCGGGGGATGCAGCAGTGGGGCTGGTGGATGCAGCAGTGGGGCCGGTGGATGCAGCAGTGGGATGCAGCAGTGGGGCCGGGGGATGCAGCAGTGGGGCCGGTGGATGCAGCAGTGGGGCCGGTGGATGCAGCAGTGGGATGCAGCAGTGGGGCCGGGGGATGCAGCAGTGGGGCCCGTGGATGCAGCAGTGGGGCCGGGAGATGCAGCAGTGGGGCTGGTGGATGCAGCAGTGGGGCCGGTAAATGCAATGCCCTGGCAGTCTCCTCTAAGGCGGCCTGTGGGAGGAAGAGACGTGGGAGAGAATCTGAGCCATCACTGAATCCTTCCTATCTGTCCCCCACACTGCAGGCTAGAATGTGTGCTCTCCCTGACCTCCTCTGTTCCTTTTTATTGTAAATAAGGGGCCTTTATGGAAAATAAATATTGTTAATAATGTTGCTTATAGAAATATAGGAATATACAGCAAAATCTATAGCATGACACCAGTGGGAAGCAGATAGTATCAGAATCCTGAGACTATAAAGCAATTACTTCCAAACAAAGCAGCAGGGGGAGACAAGGTGGAGAAGCCAGATTGGGAGAGGAATAAACTTGCGACTGGGGTCATAAAAGATCAAGGAGAAGGAAGACCAGAGATGAAAGGCATTTCTGTGTATAATTTGGGGGGAGGAAGGCAAGAGAGGGGACTGCTAGCACAGAAGAAGGGAAGAGCAGATGGAAGAAGGAGAGACTACTAGCACAGAAGAAGGAGAGAGAAGAGAGAGAGGAGGAATGAAGGCTGTCCACTGAAAGGTCTGCTGGTGGGTGCCCGTTTCAGGAGGGTAATGCTTTTAATGTTGCCTTAATCCCTGTATATATGTATGCCAGTCTCAGAACTGTATTGTATTTTGTTGAAAGATCTGATTGCATTATTGTGTTATTTTGTCAACATTATATCTCTTTATTTACCATTTGTCTCAGTGTCCTCTGCATATACCGGAAGTCGAAAGAACCTACAGTCTTTTGTGTGTATCCATTGTGTTATCATTGGCCAGATATTGATAATATTTGTATATTTGTTTGCCTATTTTAGTCGAGCCGGGCAGGATAGATAAGTATATATACAGTATTATTCATATTTTAGTTATTACATAAATTGGATGAGCCATTCAAGAGATTAATTGTTTACACTGCAGGCTAGAATGTGTGCTCTCCCTCACCTCCTCTGTTCCTCCTTATTACCCAAACCCTCCCCAAAGCTCATTCTCCTGTGTGTGAGAGAGTGTGTGTCATTGTCTGCACCTTCTGCACCTCCAGCTACATGAAGCCCCTGACCCTGGTAGAAAGGTCAGCTTTTGGGAACATTCTGTGTTACCACTTTAGTATTAGAGAGGAAAGGTTAACGTTAGTTACACATCTTATCAGCTGATTTGTGAGTTTTTTCGCCACTTGCAGATACACAGCAAGTTTGCCAGAGAGTGCAGATCGGGGGATCATAGAAACACCCATAACTGTTGGTGTGGGTACAGGGAGTCCAAATTGCTGGTGCCGCTCTTGCCAGCCCATTTTTTTCACTCCAGCACCAGGTTACCCTAGTAACATCCAGTCGCACAATTGGCAGCCTGGGGTGAAAACTCACCATTACTGGGGACTGTACCATGTTTTCGTGGCCTATGGCCGCATAGTCCTGGCTACCCTAGAGCAAAAGGGTGCTCCAGCACCCAGCTATTCAGATAAGTTGCGGGCGGAAGCACCCCCCCCCCCAGACTTGAGTGAAGCCAGGGATACGGCCAACTGGTGATCTCAAAATTGCCGGGTGGGTGTGGATACGACAGCAAAAAAACTGACCCAGAGATTACGGCAGTTCTTAGCTCCTCTTCTGTCATGGAGCAGTGCCTGGCTGGTACAGGGATCAAAGGACAATCACAGAAACAAGGTGAGTATTTTTTTCCTGATTTTCTGAATTGTGCATTGCTCAGAAGGAACAACTGGCGAGAGCAACATTATGCTTGCCCAAAAATTTCTGATGGCTGTATACCCTATTGGGCACTAAAGGGACTGTGCCTAGAGCAGCTCGATGCAGGGACAGCATTCTCCTAGCTCAACTAAGGATATTTTTAATTTCCTTCTGTGTTTCTTCAGTCTCTCACTTTCTTCATTAGTTCCATTCTCCAAGTATCTCAAGCACCACCTGGGTGGTCCATATGGGTTCCTAGTGTTAGAAATGCACAAAACAGCCATCCAAAGTGCATATACAGTAAATGCACCTGTTGGTGTAGTTTCGTATTAATGGTGGAAATCAGGTTGGGGCAAAGGTTAGTCTGCTGCACCACTGGTTGGGAACCCTCCTTCTGTACATTGTATTTCAAAAGGCCTCAACCAACATCTCCACCTGGTGGTGTTCTCCATCCAGGCTGTAATATACAGACATCTAGTAGGTGCCATCCTTGGTGCAGGAGTCTTGTGAATCCTAGGGAAGCAATGGTAGGTACTATTACATGTTCTGCATGTGTGCAGCAAGATATCCAATACAGGAGGCTCCGTGCTGTGAGCTTCTGAGGAACTCCAACCAGTTTTGACCAGAATTCCTTTTTTACAGGTCAGCACACTAAGAGATGAAGAGTTTGCTCCCCGTTCTAGATGTGTGGACACAAGATTCTTCATGATGTTCTGCAAAAAGGTACTCTCCCACAAACTTAGATCAAGGGGTGTCTGAGGGCATGCGGTTCCCATGTTTACTTTCCAGACGCTCCACCACCGCTGATTGTTCTCCTGCAGTATTAGAAACCAGGCCTGGGGGGTGGAGGGGTGTCCTATGAGAGGAAGGGACATTTACATATGTGGGCGTTCCCATGTTACCCCCCTACCCGCCTGGCCAGTGGCAGAGGGTGTGAGGACCGAGGGAGAATCTTGGACCTGGGGTGAGGGACACTGCTGTTAGGTGTGGTTTGGGGGAGGTGCACTCTCTAACTCTAAGCAGATCTTCCTTGCTGGTCTCGGAGATGACTCAATTGAGTGTAAAAGCAAACTTCTTTATTCGGTTTCACATGTTACACCCAGCAGACAATATATTTGCATCACAACATTAAGATATTCCACAGCCTCCGCTAAGCGCTCTAGCTCTAGTCTGGCAGGACTTACTCCCCGACTTGAGGTGCAGAAGTCTTGTGACCAACTCCTTGTCTCCTCTGAGCTCTGTTTGGCATCAACTGGAATCTTACTGCTGCTGTTGCTTCTTTCTGTCTCCTTGGCTAACATTAACATATCTCCTCTGCTGGGAAACATCTAGAACATTAGATCTAGGGCAGGACTCCCCTTAAAACTGGCCAAGATATCTATTTGCTAACAGGACCTCTCATGATCAAGCCCACTCACATGCTGCACATGGACCATAACGTGTCCCTCTTGAGACGTTGTTAATCTTTAGTATCTACAGACATTGGTTTCCAGTTCGTCATGTTATTCCCTCTAAGTAAATTATAGAAGAAACCAATACACACCTAAAAATGCTTAACTGAGTTATAATTACCTAACAAAAACATAAGAGTGACATTAGAGCCTATCAGGAGAGAATAGAAGAGGTGGACCCTTATAAACCAGTGGCCACACATTTTGGGAAATATAGACATCGATCTCATGAACTAAGGGCCATGGTTACTGAACACGCCCCCAAATCACCCAGCGGAGGAAAACCCGATGTCTCCTACAATGTGAAACCTTTTGGATACACAGACTGGACAAGGCCCAACCCCGGGGCCTCAATATCTCTTTTGGAATGACTAGCTTTTTAGACAGTAGATAATATGCACTTTAGCTTAAAGTGGACCAACACCCACCGCTGATCAGCTCCCTCCCCGCGGGGCATCCGAAATCCACAAACCTTACCCAATCGGGGCGCCCCGCAGAAGTGGACCAACATCCAGGATAGTGAAAATCCTGGGTGTTGGTCTACTTTAAATAATGTCGTTGTACTTTAGTGGATATCTCCTGCGCTCTCTCACATGCTTCTTTTTCTTACTTCTTTGCTCCTCGGCTATTCCTGACCCCATATCTTGCATCCTTCTTTCTCCCCCTCTTTGCTTTTCCTTCTTTTTCCTTTTTTTTTCTATTCTCACTCTTTTTGCTTTGAATCTATGGCCTTGATTCACAAAAGGTTGAAAAAAACTCTTATGGTAGTAAAAAATTCAATTAATTAGAAAAAAGCCTGAGAAAGTCACTGTTAGTGAATCACCAGATAAAGACAATGAAAGTCAATGGCAGCTTCTTACTACAGGTAAAAAGGGGTAAAAAGTTTAATACTTTTTCCAGGAGAAAAAAAGCTGCCATTGACTTTCATTGTCTTCCTATCTGGTGATAAATTAACAGTGAAATTCTCAGGCTTTTTTCTCATGAATTGAATTTTTTACTGCCATAAGAGTTTTTTTTAACTCTAAGTGAATCAAGGCCTTTATCTTTCTTTCTTCTTTCTACTTTCATTTCCCTTTTCCTTTCCCCAGTTTTACTTATTCTGACTCTTTTCTATTCTCTAGGCCGTGTTTTCTCTATTCGCTTTTCCTTAACTTTATGTATTCATCCTTTTAATATCTCCATCCAGCTTTTCGTAAAATCGTTGCGGATTTGTGCTCCACTTTGCTCAGAACTTTGTGGTCCTTACAACACCGGCAACGAGTGAGCGGATGTTTCTGTTATCAGAGACAGTATAGGCCCTTATTTATGAAGGAATAGCGACAGGTAGCGACTGGTGAGCGGCCGGTAATGACGGGCCCCGCCACGAGAACGCCGGCTCCCCACCACAATCACACATTTATCAAGCCAATCCTGCTTAGCGACTGAGATTGCGCCATATAGCGACTCATTCATCATTATTCCAGCCTCAGCCCACAGCGCCAGCGTCCGACCTTGAACAGCGACAGGTATGACCTCTCGCTACCTGGCGCGCTCCAATGCATTTCAATGGAACAATCTTTAAATATTCATAATTAATTGTTATTTTTTTTTTTTTTTTTTTAATGTGAAAAATTCTGTGACCACTTCTGCCATGTTAGATAATTTTTTTAAGGTTAAAAAAAAAAAAAAAAATTAGTGAATTGATAACTGATATTACAGGTCTGATATTAATGTATTCATATTACTAAATTATTTAAAATACCTTTTTTTTTTGGTTTGCAAAAATATGATGGTTTGGGGGTTAAAAAACTACTTTTAACACATCGCCTCCAGCGTTCTGGGGTTTAAACAAGCATTTCACAGCACGAGAATTTTTTGAGCGTGATTTGTTAATGAATATGGTGGGAGCCGTTCGCTATGGCCATTCGCTATCATGCGCTCCCATACAGCGCGGAACCTGTCAAATACCGACTCCTCACCCAATATTCAACATTACCGCACACCGACTGAGTCGCTATCAACAACCGAACAACGGCCAAGCACAGCGACTACTAGCGGGCGCTCTGAAAATGCCGCTACAGTCGCTCAACTGTCGCTACATGCCGCTATTAATAAATCAGCCTCTCCGTGTAAGCTTGGCTTCACCATACAGCTGCATAACTCTATCTGTGGAGCGTAACTGCGCCAATGCCCAACAGATAGTGGTGAGCAGAGATGCAATGTTATATTGAACGCGTTATATCTATGCGTTCAATGGCTCTTGTGTTCTGAGCCAGAGATATGTCGGGGAGGCCGATTCATTAATAGCGCCAGGTAGCGACAGATGAGCGCCAGTAGCGTGATTTTCACAGCGCCCGCTAGTAGTCGCTGTGCTTGGCCGTTGTTCGGTTGTTGACAGCGACTCAGTCGGTGTGCGATAATGTTGAATACGGGTTTAGAAGTCGCTGTTTGATAGGTTCCGCGCTGTATGGGAGCGCATGATAGCGACTGGTCAGAGCGACCGGCTCCCACCATATTCATTAACAAATGACGCTCAAAAAATTCTTGCGCTGTGAAATGCTTGTTTAAACCCCAGAGCGCTGGCGGCGATGGGTTAAAAGTAGTTTTTTAACCCCCAAACAACCATATTTTTTGAAAAAAAAAACAAAAACATGTTTTTCAAAACATTTAGAGGCCGATTCATTAATAGCGCCAGGTAGCGCCAGATGAGCGACTGTAGCGTGATTTTTTCAGCGCCAGCCAGTATTCGCTGTGCTTGGCCGGCATTAGCTTGATGACAGCGACTCAGTCGGTGTGCGGTAATGTTGAATACGGGCTGGGGGGTCGCTGTTTCACAGGTCCAGCATTGTATGTGAGCGCCTGACAACGAATGGCCAGAGCGAACGGCTAGCTTCATATTCATTAACAAATCACGCTCCGAATGTGCTGTCGCTGTCCATTCCTTGTTTAAACCCCAGAGCGCTGGCGGCGATGGGTATTAACTAGTTTTTAACCCCTAAACAACCATATTTTTTGATTGTAACATTATACATGTTTTTAGAATCATTTTGTAATATGAATACATTAATATCAGACCTGTTTGATCAATTCTGCACATATTGTTTTTTTTTTTTTTTTTTTACTTAAAAATAAATCCTAACATTGCAGAAGTGGTCTCCGATTTTTTGACATTAAAAAAATTAAAAAAAAAATTATTACCAATTAATTATGAATTATTATAGATTGCTCCATTGAAATGCATTGGACATCGCCAGGGAGCGACAGCTCATACCTGGCGCTGTGAGGGAATTAGCAGCAGCGCTGTTCGGTCCAGGCGGCTTCATGATGAATGCCGCGCTAGCCGTCGCTCTCGCCGGCGCTAGCCTCATTTTGCTTGATAAATGCGTCATTGTGACCGCCGCCGGGCGTACTTGAGTCGGTAGTCGCCGTTAGCTGCCGCTACCTGGCGCTCGTCAGACACTACCTGGCGCTATCGCTTGATGAATAAGGGCATTATTAATATGAATACATTAATATCAGACCTGTAATATCAATTCTGCACAAATTTATTTATTTATTTTTTTTTTTAACCTTAAAATAAATATCTAACATTGCAGAAGTGGTCACAGAATTTTTGACATTTAAAAAAAAAACATTAATAGCATTTAATTAAGAATATTTAAAGATTGCTCCATTGAAATGCATTGGAGAGCGCCAGGTAGCGAGAGGTCATACCTGTCGCTGTTCAAGGTCGCTCGCTGGCGCTGTGGGGTGAGGCTGGAATAATGATGAATGAGAGGCTATCTGGCGCTCTCTCAGTCGCTAAGCAGGATCGGCTTGATAAATGTGTGATTGTGGTGGGGAGCCGGCGTTCTCGTGGCGGGGCCCGTCATTACCGGCCACTCACCAGTCGCTACCTGTCGCTATTCCTTGTTAAATAAGGGCCATATTGTTACATCGGCTTCATCTCTTACCCCGGGCTCAGGTGAGGAAAGATTTGAGTGACACAAAAGCAATGGACTCACTGGTGTCAATTCAAACAGTCTCTCGTACTTTATTGTGGTGAAACATTCGGCACAGCACAGAGATGGTTGCTTACACTTACCCACCTCCAGGTAGGTCTATAATCCGGCAGATTTGTTTCTATATGGTTATACAGAAAACAGAGTCGTCTTTATTGGTTACATATTAATAGTCATGGTTTTCACATTGCACATATCAATTCTAATTATTAATGATAAACAACGCCTCAGCGCGACCTTTATTTTGCTTAAAGTGGACCTTTAGCATCATTTGATGAAAAGCCAAAACCCTTAAACTATTTCCCAGCATCTAGAATTAATATATTTTAAGTTTTTAGTTCCTTACTTATTATTCTTTCCCCCGCTGGGCTGCAACTCTGTTCAGGACTCTAGGATACGGGCGCCGCCATCTTGCCTCAGAAACGTCACATACTGAGTAGAGCGGGATAAAGTACAGGGGGCGAGGTTATAGCTGTGCTTTGCTCAGAGTAGAGCTGAGGTCAGGAAATCGGTCAAAAGGTCAGTAATCCAAGAATGAAGAGCAGCACAGTCAGAAAAAAACTTCCTGTCTGCAGGCAGCCTGAAACTCCACAGGCCTGCATCTTGGATGTTAGGTTAAGAATAACACAATAGGTGCAGGTAGGATGATTTTTTAATGTGGGCAATCTGTATGTACGGGGGGGGGGGGGGGTATACAAGATAGGCTCTTATTCAGGGTGATATTCTGGATTAATGTGGGCAATGTGTATATACAGGGGGGGAATATACAAGATAGGCTCTTATTCATGGCGAAGGTCCGGGTTAATGTGGGCAATGTGTATGTACAGGGTGGGGGAAACATACAATATAGGCTCTTATTCATGGTAAAGGTCGGGTTTAATGTGGGCAACCTGTATGTACAGGGGGGAAACATACAAGATAGGCTCTTATTCAGGGTGAAGGTCCTGATTAATGTGGGCAATCTGTATGTACGGAGGGGGGGACGTACAATATAGGCTCTAATTTAGGGTGAAGGTCCAGATTAATGTGGGCAATCTGTATATACAGGGGGGAAACATATAAGATAGGCTCTTATTCAGGGTGAGGGTCCAGATTAATGTGGACAATCTGTATGTACAGGGGGAATATACAAGATAGGCTCTTATTCAGGGTCAAGGTCCATATTAATGTGAGCAATCTGTATGTACAGGGTGGGGGAAACATATAATATGGGCTCTGATTCAGGGTGAAGGTTCGGATTAATGTGGGCAATCTGTATGTACAGGGTGGGGAAAACATATAAGATTGGCTCTGATTCAGGGTGAAGGTTCGGATTAATGTGGGCAATCTGTATGTAAGATAGGCTCTGATTCAGGGTGAATGTCAGGATTAATGTGGGCAATCTGTATGTACGGGGGGGGGGGGGGCATACAAGATAGGCTCTTATTCAGGGTGAAGGTGCACTTCAAGAAAAATGAATTTCCTATTATGGCTAAACTTTGGCTACACTCTGTGAGTTTATATACACCCCCCCCCCCCCATTCGGCACACAGCACATACAGCACATGGCCGCCTTGCATGCCCAGCAATGAAGGTGCAGAGCAGAGAGAGCAAAATGCTCTGCCATACTGGAACGTTACACTAACTTGGAAGCAGGGTGAGTATAGCATCGGATCACACACTATAGATCAGCAAAACACATCCAAATCACGATGTCTCCTAGACAGCGGGCAAAATGTTTATTCGAACTTTTAGTTTACTTTAAATGTGCTATTACATACAGCAGCACTGAGAGCTCTAACAGTCACACTGCTGCCGCTTTCCTTCGCACTGTACAATGTTACAAGTGGGAAAGAGTTCTACTGAACGCCGGGCGCTGTACGCAATACCACATTTATCAAATCGATTCCGGTGAGTGACTATTAACAGCGCCATGTAGCGTCCGATTCATCATCACAGATGGCTCAGCGTATAGCGCCGGCGCTCTGCCTTGCAGAGCGCCTGGTATTACCTGTCGCTCTCCCATACATTTCAATGGACGTTCCTTTTCTTCACTTTAAACAGGGTTTTTTTTTATTTTTTTTTTATTCTTTTAGTATCAAATCATTGTGTTACCTCTCCTGGCCGAATAAATGTCATTTTTTTAAAACCTTTTTGATTTTTAATATTTTTATGCAGCATTGTTATTACAGGTCTGGCACTAAAGTGTTAATGTCACAACGTTATAACAATGTCATTCCATGTGTTATCACTTTGTTACTGGTGGATATGTGTTCAAAAACAGACTTTAAAGTGGACCAACATCCACCCCCTGATCGGCCCGGCTCCCTCCCCGCGGGGCATCTGAAATCGGGATGTCCCGCGGGGTGAAACCTCCCAGAAAGCCCCTAAAAACGTACCTTATAAGCCGCCGCCTCCCACGCGTCCCTCTAGCAGGACCATTCACAAACGGCCGGCGCGGGAGCGCGCACTGTAAGAGGGACACGTGAGAGGTTGGCAGCGGCCTTATCCGGTGCTTGTCCGTCGCCGATAAGGTAAGATTTTAGGGGCTTTCTGGGGAAGTGGACCAACACTCAGGATAGTGAAAATCCTGGGTGTCGGCCACTTTAATCACACAGTGTCTGGCGCTCTGGGCTACAGCGACCCGATTTTGAGCGCCGGCGCTGTGTGAGGCTGTTTTTTGATGAATATGGTTTGAGTCACTCACACTGACCATCCGCTACCTTTCGCTCCCATATAGCGCTGTACTGGTGTTATAGTGACTCACACATCAAATTCAGCAATGCCGGCCATGTTACTACAGTGACTAAGGCGCTCTGTAATAGCGACTCACGGCTGATCAGAGCGACCACTAGCAGTCGCTCTTAACGCCGCTATACAGAACCTCATCTGCCGGTACCTTGCGCTAGTAATGAATCAGCCTGCCAGAGAGGACTCACAACTCAAAACCAAGAGGCCGATTCATTAATAGCGGCAGGTAGCGACAGCTGAGCGACTGTAGCGGTATTTTCACAGCACCCGCTAGTAGTCGCTGTGCTTGGCCGCTGTTCGGTTGTTGATAGCGACTCAGTCGGTTTGCAGTAATGTTGAATACAAGGTGACGAGTCGCTATTTCACAGGTTCCGCGCTGTATGGGAGCGCATGATAGTGACTGGTCAGAGCGACCGGCTCCCACCATATTCATCAAAAAATCAGGCTCAAAAAATTCTCGCGCTGTGAAATGCTTGTTTAAACCCCAGAGCGCTGGCGGCGATGGGTTAAAAGTAGATTTTTAACCCCCAAACAACCATATTTTTGGAAACCAAAAAAAAAAAACATTTTTAAATAATTTAGTAATATGAATACAATAATATCAGACCTGTAATATCAATTCTGCACAATTTTTTTTTTTTTTCCCTTTAAAAAATGATCTAACATGGCAGAAGTGGTCACAGAATTTTTCACATTTAAAAAAAAAAACAAAACAATTAATAACAATTAATTATGAATATTTAAAGATTGTTCCATTGAAATGCATTGGAGAGCGCCAGGTAGCGAGAGGTCATACCTGTCGCTGTTCAAGGTCGGACGCTGACACTGTGGGCTGAGGCTGGAATAATGATGAATGAGTCGCTATCTGGCGCTATCTCAGTCGCTAAGCAGGATTGGCTTGATAAATGTGTGATTGTGGTGGGGAGCCGGCGTTCTCGTGGCGGTGACCGTCATTACCGGCCGCTCACCAGTCGCTACCTGTCGCTATTCCTTCATAAATAAGGGCCCAAGTGTATAAATGACATGGCCAGTTGTGGCTGCTCACCACATCCCATGTATAACATATAATAAAAAGAGAGGCTATATATTGCTGAGTGGCATCAGCTGGGTGCATGGCTGCTTTTATAATGTAAAAAAAAGGAGTCACGTCTGCTCTATATTGTAACAGTGGCCATGTGCACTGCTGTTAGTAAACAGAGAGGGCAATATATATAATGTAAGACAACGTTACATACAGAATGCAGCCATCAAGACAAGTGCGTATATACAGTATATACAGCGAGTGGAAAATGATCGCTAGCTTATGACGCACTGGTAACAGGTTACTGTGTAATAAATGATACATTATTATTGTTTTTTTACATTCATTGACTATAATCTAATAAAACAAGAGCCTGGGTCACCCGCACCTCAGAATAAAACCCTGGTGATCACTGTGGGCATATTAGAGAAAACCCTGCAGAGCGCTGCAGACCCTTTCACCTGCCTTACCCTAGTGGCTGAGTGCTTCACTTTTCCTTTTTGCCTAATGACTTTACACAGCCCTGCCAGACTCCCAATGAAGCATGGAGGGGCTCGGTGAAGGTGGTGGTGAAAGAGTGAAGGTGCTGGATTGGAGTGCACAGATCATAGAAGGAGATCCTCCCGCTCTCATAATCCAGACATACCCGGACCCTGTCGCTGGAGATGGGGGCAGGTAACTGGACTACCTTACTGTCATGTATGACTCCATAACGACAAACCTCCCTAAACAAACTCCAGGACTTGTTATTATTTCCAATGTTTGACAAGGGAATTCCCTTCCTTTCTGCACTGGGATAACTTACCCCTACTCTCCAGGATTGTGATTCCCCAACATCAATGTCCCAGTAATGTTGCCCTGAGGAGAATCTTTGACTGCTTAACACCTGAGGATAATCCTGGAACCTCGCTGATGTCATTTGGCGATTTTGGTTTGGTGACCATAATGTCGTTTTCTTGTCTTTTAATATATGTAAATTACTATTAGCCGTGTCTACATCCAGGAGGATGTCTGCAGCCTTTATGCTGATCCCCTCACATACCTCTGAAAATACTTTGAACAAATCAGCACGCAATGTGAGCGAGACCGCAACCACATCTAAATCCACTTTATCATGGGTCCATTTGTCCGATGTCTCTCCCTCCTCAGTATCACACAAGTCACCAGTGTCTGGTTCCTGCAGGAGGGTCAGCGGGTCAGTGGTGTTACACAGCTCCTCAATGTGACGCATCTTCCTGGACAGCTCGTCCTTCTTTATTTCCAGCTGCTCAATCATATGTGATACTAGGAATGAGACCTTCTGTTCCCGATTGGAAATCTTACTCAGGGCTTTTTTCTCGAGGTCTTCCAGCTTTCTTTTCAGATCTCCAAACATGGCAGCGACTCTTTTTGCCTCACCAGCTGCTTTTTGGTGTACGCTTTTCTTGTGTTCCTGAAGACCTTGCACATGTCTTGCAGTCCTTTCTTTTTTTATCATTAGTTCCCGCACAACAGCTCTTAATGTTATCTTTCTTTGATCAGAGGCTTCCTCCAACTTCTTTATCTTGTGTCCCTGATGTTCTCCAATCACACAGCAGGACACACAGACGCAGGCAGAGTCCTCAGTACAGTAATATTCCAGGATCTTCTTATGAACGGGGCATTTCCTGTTCCCCAGAGCAGTGCTGGGGTCAGTGAGGACATGTTCTGGTGACTTGCTGTGGACTCTCAGATGTTTCTCACACAGAGACGCCTCACACATCAGACAGGATTTAACAGCCGGTACAGGAGAGTCTACACAGTAAGTACAGGGGGTCTGGATCTCCTGCTGATCTGCATGAGCAGACTGAAATGTCTCCACTACGTTACGCAGAGTGATGTTTCTGTGCAGTGTGGGGCGACTCAAGAAACTCTTCCTGCACTGAGGACAGAAATACCTTCCGGCCTCCTCCTGTGTCTCCAGCACACGATCTATACACACCCGGCAGAAGTTGTGTCCACATCTCAGATTCACAGGATCGGTATAAACGCTCAGACAGACGGAACATTCCAGCTCCTTCCTCAGATCAGCAGACGCCATTGTTCACGAAGGAGGAAGAAAGCGAAAGTGAAAACATGTTGCTGAAAATTGCAGGGGGTTAGTGACATGTGGGTGTGAGTTAAAAAAAAAAAGACTGGTTGTAGGTTTGGCATGATACAGGTTGTTACATGTTGGATCGATGATCCATGGTGGCACTGGCACTTTAGGGCTTTAGCTCTCGTCTAACAGTTTCTTATCGTATTGTAAACACACAACAATTGGGACTCAGCACAGCCAATGTACCTATAAAGCAACAAAATGATTGGGTGCTGGCTGGCACAGAGCCAAGACACAACTGTGTCATACACAATATACAACAACAAAATGGGCCGCCAGATCAACCCAAAAATGGCTCTGAAATATACACAGCCGCACACTTAAACGTTATATAAAAATATACAAAGTATTTATTTGTTCACAATGAAATCAATACATGCACAAAAAGAGACATATACATTTAAAACCAATTAAAACTACATACAAGGGTAACCAAGGACTCATGGACTAAATATGTTATCATGAACTAATATTCATATAGAGCCCTTCTATTCAAAACCTAATCACTATGCAGCCTCCAAAAACATTACAATATTATAGTGAATTTTAAAGTGCAAAAAGAATCATTCACCCTGGCGAAGTGTCATTACGACACGCAACGCGTCGGTGGCGGCATTTAAAAAACAAACAAAAAAAAAAAGCATTTTTGCCGGCATGGTGGGAGCGGAACCGGCCGGCTCCGCTGTCAGCGGAACCGGCCGGCCCGCTCCCACCATGCCGGCATTTTAAAAAAAAGGCAAACACTTACCTGCAGGTCCGGAGCGTGGAGGCCGGCGCCGCTCTCAGCTGTCATCTGAGGGCGCGTCATCATGACGCGCCCTCAGATGACAGCTGAGAGCGGCGCCGGCCTCCACGCTCCGGACCTGCAGGTAAGTGTTTGCCTTTTTTCTCAAATGCCGGCATGGTGGGAGCGGGCCGGCCGCCCCGCTCCCACCATGCCGGCAAAAATGCTTTTTTTTTTGGGCTTCAGGAGCCCTAAAATTGGATGAATCACACCCTGAAGTTGGCAGCAGCAGCAGGAGCCCAAACATTACTTTAAAGAGACACTGGAGTTGGCTTCAGGAGCCCAAAAATTGGATGAATCACACCCTGGAGTTGGCAGCAGCAGGAGCCCAAACATTACTTTAAAGAGACACTGGGGTTGGCTTCAGGAGCCCAAAAATTGGATGAATCACACCCTGGAGTTGGCAGCAGCAGCAGCAGCAGGAGCCCAAACATTACTTTAAAGAGACACTGGGGTTGGCTTCAGGAGCCCAAAAGTTGGATAAATCACACCCTGGAGTTGGCAGCAGCAGCAGCAGGAGCCCAAATATTACTCTAGCTCCTCTGGCTGCTCCTGCTCCTCCTCTCCTGTCCGCTGACTAGATAAACCAGCCATTTCGCCAAGCCTAAACTGTGTTTCGCTGGGCAGCTCCTCCTCCTCTTCCTCTTCCTCCTCCAGTTCAGCTCCAACGGGGTTCATGTAGCCGTAAGATGTAAACGCCATGTCTCCAGTGCCCTGACCAGCCATGGTTTCCAACATGTGCTGTAGTACATGAAGCAGTGGAATCACGTCGTTCATCCCGTAATCCTGCCGACTGACAAATAAAGTGGCTTCCTCAAAGGGCCTGAGCAAACGGCAGGTGTCACGTATGAGCTGCCACTGGTTGACATTGAAGTTACACAGGGGAGTCCCCCTATCTGCTTGGATCATCAGGAAATCCGTGATGGCTTTTCTCTGTTCATATAATCGGTCCAACATGTGAAGGGTGGAATTCCAATGGGTGGAAACATCGCAAATCAGACTATGTTGGGGGATACCGTTCTGACGCTGTAGCTCAAGAAGGGTGTGTTTGGCTGTGTATGAGTGGCTGAAGTGCATGCAAAGTTTCCTTGAAGTTGTTAGGATGTCTTGCAGATGGGGGGAACACTTCAGAAACCGCTTGACAACCAGATTGAAGACGTGAGCCATGCAGGGGGCATGGGTCAGGCTTCCTTGGCGCAGCGCAGACAAAATGTTCTTCCCATTGTCAGTAACCATGATTCCCATTTTAAGTTTTCTTGGAGTAAGCCATGTTTGGATTTCCTGATGAATAAATTTAAGCAGTTCCTCTCCTGTGTGACTCCGTTCGCCAAGACAAACCATGTGAAGCACTGCGTGACACCTCCGTGCCCTGCACACATGGTAGACTGGAGGGGCACTGAGACTTGAGCCTACAGTGGAGGGTGAGGAGATGGCGCAGGATGAGGAGGCCGAGTCGCACAGTGTCACAGGCCCAACGGGCAGGGAACGCGGAGGCCGAAGCGGCATGACCTGTCCAAGTTGCTGCTGCAAAGGGACCACATTCACCCAGTGGGCCGTAAACGACATGTACTGTCCCTGACCGTAGTTACAGCTCCAGACGTCGGCGCTGCCATGCACATTGCTACACACCGACAGGCTCAAGGACTGGGCCACCTTCTGTTCAACAAAAGTGTGCAGCGCTGGTACTGCCTTCTTGGCAAAGAAATGACGGCTTGGGACTCTCCACCTCGGCTCGGCACAAGCCATCAGTTCTCTGAAAGGTGCAGAGTCCACCACCTGAAAAGGGAGCGACTGCAGCACCAGCAACTTGGACAGGAGCACATTCAGCTTCTGCGCCGTAGGATGAGTGGGCGCATACTGCTGTCTCTTGGACATGGCTACACTGATGGATTGCTGGCGGGATGCATGACTTGGAGGAGGAGGAGGAGGAGCAGGAGCGACAGAGGATGGGTATGACGCACAGCTGCCTTCGGCTGAGGTGCTGGAGCCTTGGCTGGCAGAAATTGGGAGCGGCGTGCCACTCGGTGAGGAAGCAGTCTGGCCCACCTCTCCGGAGCCTAGGTTCTCCCAGGCCGATTTATGGTGACGCTGCATATGTTGACGCAGGGCCGTGGTGCCAACATTTGGACCCTGGCCACGCTTCACCTTCTGCCTACATATCTTGCATGTGGCCATGTTACCCTCCTGCGGATGCTTCAGGAAAAACTGCCACACTGCCGAGTAGCTACTTTTCCCACCCCCTGGCCTCACTGATTCACTACTGCTGTTGCCAACTACAGGAACCCCTGCTCCACTACCTCCCGATAAGGTAGACTGCCGCACAGCAGGTGCTCTACCCCGGCCCCGGCCGGCTCCAGCCTTTGGAATTGTGCCCCCATGCTGACTGCTACCATCTTGCTGCCTGAGCTGCTGACTCCGGGGCAACCTGCGCCCCTCTTCTCCTGATGATGATGATGAAGCCCCTTCATCACCCGGCTCCCAAGTGCGATCGGCTTCATCATCATCATCATCATCATCACCGAGTTGTGGCTGTAGCTCCCTGATCTTATCGGTTTCAGTGTCTGGCGCAGGAGCTGGAAAGCTCCCAACACCCACATCACTCTCCACATCACTATTTCTGTGCGGAGCTAAAGAAGGCACCTCCATTTCATGGCTGGCCAGTAGCTGCTGGCTGTCCTCCAGATGATCGTCCTCCTCACTAAAAAGTGGAGCTGAACCCAAAGCATGGGATACGTCGCTGGGGCAGGGAACGGCATAGGACAGAGTCAATGGGAGGACAGGGACTGCTCTCGGGGCATGCCAACTCAGGGTTGTGTCTGAGGAACCGACCGACCCTAGACTGGGGCTCTCAGACGTAAGTCGAGATGATGTGGTTGTTGATGAGCGCGTCAACGAATCTACCACGGCAGATGCGTTACTGGTGGAGACCGGACCGCTAGCAGATACTGGCAGATTAGGTCTCTCAGCGTGACTCCTGCTGCTACTGGCCCCCAGTCTTCTGCGACCTCTGCCTGCGGAATCTTGGCCTCTGCCACTCCTCTTTTCACTTCCAGGCACTTGTCTGCCCGACATTGTCTAACTGGCGTGGTAGTAGGTGATATTTTAAGAACCCCCAGGCAGCGGTGGGTCTATATGAAACAGAATATAATGCACACCACAAGTGAGCAGTAACACTCAGCCTCCAACAGGCCTGCTTAGTGTAAATAAGAGAGCTGCTTAGTGTAAATAAAGAGGGGTATGGTATGTTACAGAACAGCAGAGCACCTGGGAGCAGTAGTACTATGCACAGCAAAAGTGTCTTTATCAGGCCAAATTACTTTTAGAAAAAGTGCAAAGGGTTATAGTAAATAGAGGCTGGTGTAGTCACAGAATGGGATGCCCCAACAGCAGAGCACCTGGGAGCAGTAGTACTATGCAAAGCAAAAGTGTCTTTATCAGGCCAAATTACTTTTAGAATAAGTGCAAAGGGTTATAGTTAATAGAGGCTGGTGTAGTCACAGAATGGGATGCCCCAACAGCAGAGCACCTGGGAGGAGTAGTACTATGCAAAGCAAAAGTGTCTTTATCAGGCCAAATTACTTTTAGAATAAGTGCAAAGGGTTATAGGAAATAGTGGCTGGTGTAGTCACAGAATGGGATGCCCCAACAGCAGTGTACCTGGGAGCAGTAGTACTATGCAAAGCAAAAGTGTCTTTATCAGGCCAAATTACTTTTAGAATAAGTGCAAAGGGTTATAGTAAATAGAGGCTGGTGTAGTCACAGAATGGGATGCCCCAACAGCAGTGCACCTGGGAGCAGTAGTACTATGCACAGCAAAAGTGTCTTTATCAGGCCAAATTACTTTTAGAATAAGTGCAAAGGGTTATAGTAAATAGAGGCTGGTGTAGTCACAGAATGGGATGCCCCAACAGCAGTGCACCTGGGAGCAGTAGTACTATGCAAAGCAAAAGTGTCTTTATCAGGCCAAATTACTTTTAGAATAAGTGCAAAGGGTTATAGTAAATAGAGGCTGGTGTAGTCACAGAATGGGATGCCCCAACAGTAGAGCACCTGGGAGCAGTAGTACTATGCACAGCAAAAGTGTCTTTATCAGGCCAAATTACTTTTAGAATAAGTGCAAAGGGTTATAGTAAATAGAGGCTGGTGTAGTCACAGAATGGGATGCCCCAACAGCAGTGCACCTGGGAGCAGTAGTACTATGCACAGCAAAAGTGTCTTTATCAGGCCAAATTACTTTTAGAATAAGTGCAAAGGGTTATAGTAAATAGAGGCTGGTGTAGTCACAGAATGGGATGCCCCAACAGCAGTGCACCTGGGAGCAGTAGTACTATGCAAAGCAAAAGTGTCTTTATCAGGCCAAATTACTTTTAGAATAAGTGCAAAGGGTTATAGTAAATAGAGGCTGGTGTAGTCACAGAATGGGATGCCCCAACAGCAGTGCACCTGGGAGCAGTAGTACTATGCACAGCAAAAGTGTCTTTATCAGGCCAAATTACTTTTAGAATAAGTGCAAACGGTTATAGTAAATAGAGGCTGGTGTAGTCACAGAATGGGATGCCCCAACAGCAGAGCACCTGGGAGCAGTAGTACTATGCACAGCAAAAGTGTCTTTATCAGGCCAAATTACTTTTAGAATAAGTGCAAAGGGTTATAGTAAATAGAGGCTGGTGTAGTCACAGAATGGGATGCCCCAACAGCAGTGCACCTGGGAGCAGTAGTACTATGCACAGCAAAAGTGTCTTTATCAGGCCAAATTACTTTTAGAATAAGTGCAAAGGGTTATAGTAAATAGAGGCTGGTGTAGTCACAGAATGGGATGCCGCAACAGCAGAGCACCTGGGAGCAGTAGTACTATGCACAGCAAAAGTGTCTTTATCAGGCCAAATTACTTTTAGAATAAGTGCAAAGGGTTATAGTAAATAGAAGCTGGTGTAGTCACAGAATGGGATGCCACAACCAGAGAGCACCTGAGAGCAGTAGTACTATGCAAAGCAAAAGTGTCTTTATCAGGCCAAATTACTTTTAAATAAGTGCAGAGGGTTATAGGAAATAGAGGCTGGTGTAGTTACAGAATGGGATGCCCCAACAGCAGAGCACCTGGGAGCAGTAGTACTATGCAAAGCAACAGTGGTTAACCAGGGTGAAACAGCTAACAAAGCCAGTGACCCAGGCAGTAACACTCAGGCTGCATGAAAACAAAAAAAAATCCCTGTCACTGCATCCGTTTTTTTCCTACCTTTCCCTGCTTCTCCCTGACTTCCTGCCTGTCTCCCGCCTGTCTACTGGCTGTCCCTAACTCTCTACCTATCTCTCCCTGAATACAGTCTGCAGTGTCCTCCTGAGTCCTGGCTCTCACGAATGCAATAGACAAATGCGCAAAAGCAAGATGGCCGCCGCCTTATATAGCGCTGTGACGTCACCGGGCTTGCTGGCTGCTGATAGGCTGCATGTGACTGTCCCAGCATACACTGCCCCAGCTTACATGTCTGGACATGTCACGTAGCCCATCCTAGAATGCCTGTCATTGAAATGAATGGATTTTAGAAAAAACTTCGCTCGATCGAATTGCGGGGAAATTCGGATTCAATCCGAATCGAATTTGTCATGAAATTCGGATCGAATCCGGGTTCGTCCGGATCGATTCGCTCATCCCTACCACACACAATAGTGGGAATTAATGAATGACGCAGAGCTGTGCCATATGACATATCAAAGGTATACATTTTATTGCCCTTAATCAAAAATCGCAATTGAAAAACCCATAAAAACATCCTACGCTAAACTATCTCCAACCCCCTTAAATACTAAAACCATCAACAATGTTGTTGAACCTCACATGGAGCCACTCACTCTGTGCACACTGTGTAAAAATAGTCCGGCAAAAAAGAGCTTGAAGAAAGATTCTTCTTTGTTAAAAGATAATATAACTGGCAAGTAGGGCCTGTCAGGGATGCAAAGAACTGCCTCCTTCCTGCACAATTCAAAGATTCTGCTACTGCTGAGACAAAACTGACCATAACTGGGCCACTGTGTGTCCCAGCAACAAGCCAGATAAATAATTAGAATGGGTGCAAAAAATGCACCCGGGCAATTTTTTTTATTGCGGGACAGAGTCTAGAACCTGGTAAATTGGAGATCTGAGGTTCTGATTCACCCTGCTCCCCCCCTGGACCTGAAAGATGCAGCATGACTGACTGGTCCACTCGCTTGACACCAGGACCAGGCTGGCCCAAAATAGCTTTTTGCAGATTATATGGTGACTACCCAGCAGAGGAGGAGCTGGACACTCTGCACAGAGGGGCGATGGGACTGTCCAGTTGGGGGTTAAGTACCAGACCCTAATCCAGAGCAGACTGTTCTATCTTCCCAGGAGTTACATACACATGTAAGGAGTGGTTCCAGAGTCCAGCAGGCTGCTTTATGCCCCCAGAGGCTGCTCTGTATAACAAATCATCTGAATGCATTTCCAGCTGCCTACCTAGAGTTTTTGTCACCCTCTGTTGCCAGACCATTAATCACTATTGTGCGCTACACATGTTCATCTGTGATTTCTGAAGGGATTTCCAGGGATTTGCCAAGAAAACTATAAATTGTTTTTTTTCAGCAGTCTGGGCTTTAACTTGAAATTGTCTTGTTTGTCATTTCTTTTGTTTATTCTCCATAATTTTAGGTAAAGTATGTGCAAAAAAAAATCTATTTCATACATATAATCTATTTGTAGTTTTTTTTTTTTTTTTGTAAAAAACTAAAGTTTTTCAATATAATCATTTTGCGTGTAAAAGTCAGATTTCTCCCAGTTACAGCAGTACCACATATGTATTGGTAGACACTCGTTCCTGCCCAGGAGACTCCCCCAAACTTAAACTTTAGGAGATTTTCAGATAAAATACAACTGCTATGCACACCTTGCAGTTTTTCAAGAAAAACAACCCTTTACATTTGAAATACCCCCACAAACTATATATTCTCTAGAAGTACACACCTCAAGCTTTCTAAGGGTACCAGGCTTGTTGATGAGGGCCCAGTTTTCTGGAACTAGTTCCCAGTGGCGTTGCTAGGGCTGGTGTCACCCGGGGCGGTAGGAAATGGTGTCACCCCCCCCCCCCCCAAAGAAAAAAAATTTTTGTATGTTGAAAGAACTCAATGTTAATGCTCTTAAAAAATAACGTTTATTTTAAATGCAACCTTTACTGAATAAATAAAAAAAATTACCCCCATACACCAGCATCCCCCCGTCATCAATAAGCCTGCACCCCCATACGCCAGCATCCCCCCTGTCATTACCCAGACTGCACCCCATACCCCAGCTTCCCTCCTGTCATTACTCAGCCTGCATCCCATACCCCAGCATCCCCCATCATTACTCAGCCTGCCCCCATACCCCAGCATCCCCCCTGTCATTACCCAGCCTGCACCCCATACCCCAGCTTCCCCCCTGTCATTACTCAGCCTGCACCCCCATACCCCAGCCCCCCTGTCATTACTCAGCCTGCACCCCATACCCCAGCCCCCCTGTCATTACTCAGACTGCACCCCATACCCCAGCCCCCCTGTTATTACTCAGACTGCACCCCATACCCCAGCCCCCCTGTTATTACTCAGACTGCACCCCATACCCCAGCCCCCCTGTTATTACTCAGACTGCACCCCATACCCCAGCCCCCCTGTCATTACTCAGACTGCACCCCATACCCCATACCCCCTGTTATTACTCAGACTGCACCCCATACCCCAGCCCCCTGGCTGTCATTACTCAGACTGCACCCCATACCCCAGCCCCCCTGTCATTACTCAGACTGCACCCCATACCCCAGCCCCCCTGTCATTACTCAGACTGCACCCCATACCCCAGCCCCCCTGTCATTACTCAGACTGCACCCCATACCCCAGCCCCCCTGTCATTACTCAGACTGCACCCCATACCCCAGCCCCCCTGTCATTACTCAGACTGCACCCCATACCCCAGCCCCCCTGTCATTACTCAGACTGCACCCCATACCCCAGCCCCCCTGTCATTACTCAGACTGCACCCCATACCCCAGCCCCCCTGTCATTACTCAGACTGCACCCCATACCCCAGCCCCCCTGTCATTACTCAGACTGCACCCCATACCCCAGCCCCCCTGTCATTACTCAGACTGCACCCCATATACCCCAGCCACCCCTGTCATTACTCAGACTGCACCCCATACCCCAGCTTCCCTCCTGTCATCGATCAGCCTGCACCCCCATACCCCAGCCCCCCTGTCATTACTCAGACTGCACCCCATACCCCAGCCCCCCTGTCATTACTCAGACTGCACCCCATACCCCAGCCCCCCTGTCATTACTCAGACTGCACCCCATACCCCAGCCCCCCTGTCATTACTCAGACTGCACCCCATACCCCAGCCCCCGTCATTACTCAGACTGCACCCCATACCCCATACCCCCTGTCATTACTCCGACTGCACCCGATACCCCAGCCCCAGCATACCCTAGCATCCCCCACACACACCATAGCACCCCCTGTCATCACTTATACCAGCCAAACCCCCGCCCCGCGCAGCACAGAACAGCTTTTGACTTACCTTACAGTCAAGTGATGGGGAGGTCACGTGATGCCGCCAGCGAGTCGCGGGTGTTCTTTCCTCTCCAGCAAACGAGCGCCTGCGCCTGTGATTGGCCGGTGCCCGGTGGAGCCACGCACCAGCCAATGAAAAGCTGAGTTTTGAGTTTATGGGGAGGGGCGGGGTTTATCAGGAGCAGGCGCCGAAGGAGAAGCGGCGCCTGCGGTGTGATGCTTTTTTTTTTTTTTTTTTCACACCTGCCCCGGAAACGCGCGGACGGCGAGCGCAGCTGCGCGGGGAGGCGGGCACGGGTGCGCGGCCGCGCAGCTTAGCGGGAACACTGCCCACCAGGTCCCATGGTAGGGCCGGCCCTGGGTGTGCGGTGTCACCAGGGGCGGACTGGGACCAAAAAACGGCCCTGGACTTTTTGGTCAGACTGGCCCTTCTGTACTGTGCTCGGCCCGGTAAAGTATATATATATATCTCTGAGCGGGATCGGCCCGGGACCTCCACCCGGGCATCCAAAATCAGGATGCCCCACTGTGTGAAACTCCCCAGGTTACCTGCTACACTTACCTTACTTCCCGGTCCAACACCACATGCGCGGGCCACGGCCGCATCCCGGCTATCCCTCTAGCAGGGCGCATGCCCGCGCCAGGCATTTGTGAATGGCCGGTGCAGGCACGTTTCCCGTTTGAGGGTAGCTGGGGATGCGGCTGCGGCTCACGCATGCGCCACTGCACTTAGGACGCTGGCTTAGGATAGTCAAAAACCTGGGTTTTGGTCCACTTCAAAGAGTTTTAATCCTTTTCTGTGGGGCGCCCTGATTTGGGATGCCCCATTTTGTGCAACCCCCTCAGATCACCAGTAAAACTTACCTGACCAGCGATCCAGTGGCTCATGCATGGGTTCTCCTGGCTAAGGGCTGGATGGAGGTGAGCTGGCTGCCAGCCACATCCCGCCAGCCTCTAGCTGGTGCAGACACATGTTTGAACCACGCATGTGTTGCTTGATTAGCGGGCAGGTATTTTTACTGGGAATTTGACACAATGGGGCATCCCAAATCAGGATGTCAGGGAGGGGCCATGTAAAGAAGCTTCCATCTGTCTATACAATACATTGCTACACCACAGTCCAGCTCCCCTGGCGCTGTGCGTCCTCAATAGATACTGGGTCATACCATGTGCGGGCAGGGGGGGTACTCAAGGAAAAGAAAATCAACAACCACAAACTGTAAAAATTGTACAAAAAAACCCCACAAAACAGCAGTGTCCATGCTGCTGGGGCCCCATAACAATACTGGTGCAATGCAAATGCTGAAAGCAAACTTTTTTAATTCCCCTGCTGCCGCCCTATTCTATTACACTCTATTAGGGTATAAGGGAGGATACAGAAGGAGAAGAGCTTACACTCTATTAGGGTATAAGGGAGGATACAGAAGGAGAAGAGCTTACACTCTATTAGGGTATAAAGAAGGATACAGGAGGAGAAGAGCTTACACTCTATTAGGGTATAAAGAAGGATACAGGAGGAGAAGAGCTTACACTCTATTAGGGTATAAGAGAGGATACAGAAGGAGAAGAGCTTACATTCTATTAGGGTATAAGGGAGGATACAGGAGGAGAAGAGCTTACAATCTATTAGGGTATAAGGGAGGATACAGGAGGAGAAGAGCTTACACTCTATTAGGGTATAAGGGAGGATACAGGAGGAGAAGAGCGTACACTCTATTAGGGTATAAGGAAGGATACAGGAGGAGAAGAGCTTACACTCTATTAGGGTATAAGGGAGGATACAGGAGGAGAAGAGCTTACACTCTATTAGGGTATAAGGGAGGATACAGGAGGAGAAGAGCTTACACTCTATTAGGGTATAAGGGAGGATACAGGAGGAGAAGAGCGTACACTCTATTAGGGTATAAGGGAGGATACAGAAGGAGAAGAGCTTACAATCTATTAGGGTATAAGGGAGGTTACAGGAGGAGAAGAGCTTACAATCTATTAGGGTATAAGGAAGGATACAGGAGGAGAAGAGCTTACACTCTATTAGGGTATAAGGGAGGATACAGGAGGAGAAGAGCTTACACTCTATTAGGGTATAAGGGAGGATACAGGAGGAGAAGAGCGTACACTCTATTAGGGTATAAGGAAGGATACAGGAGGAGAAGAGCTTACACTCTATTAGGGTATAAGGGAGGATACAGGAGGAGAAGAGCTTACACTCTATTAGGGTATAAGGGAGGATACAGAAGGAGAAGAGCTTACAATCTATTAGGGTATAAGGGAGGATACAGGAGGAGAAGAGCTTACACTCTATTAGGTTATAAGGGAGGATACAGGAGGAGAAGAGCTTACACTCTATTAGGGTATAAGGGAGGATGCAGAAGGAGAAGAGCTTACAATCTATTAGGGTATAAGGGAGGATACAGGAGGAGAAGAGCTTACACTCTATTAGGGTATAAGGGAGGATGCAGAAGGAGAAGAGCTTACAATCTATTAGGGTATAAGGGAGGATACAGAAGGAGAAGAGCTTACACTCTATTAGGGTATAAGGGAGGATGCAGAAGGAGAAGAGCTTACACTCTATTAGGGTATAAGGAAGGATACAGAAGAAGAGCTTACACTCTATTAGAGTATAAGGGAGGATACAGGAGGAGAAGAGCTTACACTCTATTAGGGTATAAGGGAGGATACAGGAGGAGAAGAGCTTACACTCTATTAGGGTATAAGGGAGGATGCAGGAGGAGAAGAGCTTACACTCTATTAGGGTATAAAGGGGGCGGGTTGACAGGAGGGTTGGTTGGTGGGTATTTAGATGTGCGAGTGGGCAGGTGGTCAGGCAGGTAGGTAGGTAGGTGGGTGGGTGGCTGCCACCTCCACGTCAGAATCCGCTGATTCCGCCTGCACATCACTCCATACTGCTGCTGGTTCAGGGTCTGGGTAGGTAGGTGAGTGGCAGGTATATAGATAGGTGGGTGGATTAGGCAGTTGGATTAATAGGTGGGTGAGTGAGCAGGTGGGTAGATGGGCAGGGCAGGGTGGGTAGATGGGCAGAGCAGGTGGGTAGATGGGCAGAGCAGGTGGGTAGATGGGCAGAGCAGGTGGGTAGATGGGCAGAGCAGGTGGGTAGATGGGCAGAGCAGGGTGGGTAGATGGGCAGAGCAGGTGGGTAGATGGGCAGAGCAGGTGGGTAGATGGGCAGAGCAGGTGGGTAGATGGGCAGGGCAGGGTGGGTAGATGGGCAGAGCAGGTGGGTAGATGGGCAGGGCAGGGTGGGTAGATGGGCAGGGCAGGGTGGGTAGATGGGCAGAGCAGGTGGGTAGATGGGCAGAGCAGGTGGGTAGATGGGCAGGGCAGGGTGGGTAGATGGGCAGAGCAGGTGGGTAGATGGGCAGGGCAGGGTGGGTAGATGGGCAGGGCAGGGTGGGTAGATGGGCAGAGCAGGGTGGGTAGATGGGCAGAGCAGGTGGGTAGATGGGCAGGGCAGGGTGGGTAGATGGGCAGAGCAGGTGGGTAGATGGGCAGGGCAGGGTGGGTAGATGGGCAGAGCAGGTGGGTAGATGGGCAGGGCAGGGTGGGTAGATGGGCAGAGCAGGTGGGTAGATGGGCAGGGCAGGGTGGGTAGATGGGCAGAGCAGGTGGGTAGATGGGCAGGTGGGTAGATGGGCAGAGCAGGGTGGGTAGATGGGCAGAGCAGGTGGGTAGATGGGCAGAGCAGGTGGGTAGATGGGCAGGGCAGGGTGGGTAGATGGGCAGAGCAGGGTGGGTAGATGGGCAGAGCAGGTGGGTAGATGGGCAGGTGGGTAGATGGGCAGAGCAGGGTGGGTAGATGGGCAGAGCAGGTGGGTAGATGGGCAGAGCAGGTGGGTAGATGGGCAGGTGGGTAGATGGGCAGAGCAGGGTGGGTAGATGGGCAGAGCAGGTGGGTAGATGGGCAGGGCAGGGTGGGTAGATGGGCAGAGCAGGTGGGTAGATGGGCAGAGCAGGTGGGTAGATGGGCAGAGCAGGTGGGTAGATGGGCAGAGCAGGTGGGTAGATGGGCAGGGGGGGTTAAGAGAAACACATTGCACCATTAATTAGTATTAGCATTTAGTTTGAGGTGTATTGGAACACAGTACAGCAACAGCATGGACTCACCTGGAGCCACTTCACTGCCAAGTTGGAGAATCCTTTCTGTTGTTGAGTTCTTCTCTCCTTCATGGTGTCTGCAGGCTGCTAACCTGTCCTCGTGGGTGAGACACACACATCTCTCTCTCTCCCTCCCTCCCCCCTTCCTCTCCTCGGGCCATGGCCGCAACACACACACTCACATTCACACTCAGACTCTCTCTCTCTCCCCCCTCCCCACTCTTCCCTCTCACCGACCCAGTCGGCTCCAGCCATCAATCACAGTTTCTCTCGTCACTCACGTCATCCTCTCCCCGCGCTGGCCGGCCGGCATGACAGGAAACGGAAGTGCTGGCCTCTGCTGTGCTGTGCTCTGGGCTGTCCTCCGCAGTGGGGGGAAACAAGAGAGGAGTTTTTGGTTCCACTGAGCCACCAATGTAAAAAAAGAAATGACAGCTGCACAACGTGCGCGGCCGCGCTCCCACGCATCTTACAGGGAACACTGCGACTTGCGGCCCTCCCTGGCACCGGCCTACCGGGATTTTGCCCGGTATGCCCTATGGCCAGCCCGCCCCTGGGTGTCACCCTCTAGGTCTGGTGTCACCCGGGGCGGTCCGCCCCCCCCGCCCCCGGGTCGCTACGCCACTGCTAGTTCCTCAATAAATTCTTTTGTTGCACAGGGTTTCCCTAAAAGATAAGTTAAATCTGAAAAAGCAAGGTCCCCTGGACAGAACAATACCCAACATGCATAGGTACTGTCAAGGGAAGATTTGCCCCAAAGTAAAGCATGTATGTAACGTTCATTTTACTTGAGGGCGAACCTGGTGTCCCAGGGCTTGTGTGCCCCACAGGGGGTCCAGGAGTGTCGGAACTGACCAGCTGGGACCCCCCGAGGTGTGGTACGACTGGTCATGTTTTGGTAAGCAGCTGCATAAAGCTTCCAGTAACTTTTACAGGACAAAGGAGGGATGAGCCAGAGCACACATATATAGCCTGCAAATACAGGCTGTGTGCTCCTCCTCCCGTTCAACACAACCTACCATGTGCGAGCTAAGGAGGAAGTGAGCAAGCGGCAGGGCTATCTCCCCGAGGGAAAGTCCCTGACATTCTGTGTCCCACTTTCCCCACATGTTTTGCCATGTTATTTAAGGGCTCTTTGCTGTTTTCCTTTTTCTATTTGGCTTTTATTCTATCAGTATGTCTTCTATCTTTCTACCTGTATGTCTTTTTATTCTATCAGTCTCTCTATCCATCCATCCATGCATCCATCTGATCCATCTACCTGTATGTCTTTCAATTATATCTATCTATCTTTATCTATATGTATTTTCATTCTATCGGCCCATCTATCTATTTATCAATCTCTCTATTTATCTTATCTATTTTATCTGTCTATCAAATCTAATCTGTCTATCTATCTGTATGCATTGCCATTCATTCTATCCATCCCTCCATGTCTCTCTTTCTCTGTCTTTTTATTCTATCTCTCTATCTGTATGTATCTGTATGTATTTGTATTATCTATCTATCTCATATCTATCTATCTATCTATCTATCTATCTATCTATCTATCTATCTATCTATCCCATATCTATCTATCTATCTATCTATCTATCCCATATCTATCTATCTATCTATCTATCTATCTATCTATCTATCTATCTATCCCATATCTATCTATATATCTATCTCATATCTATCTATCATCTATCTATCTATCTATCTATCTATCTATCTATCTATCTATCTATCATCTATCTATCTATCTATCTATCTATCTATCATCTATCTATCTATCTATCTATCTATCCCATATCTATCTATCTATCTATCTATCTATCTATCATCTATCTATCTATCTATCTATCTATCTATCTATCTATCATCTATCTATCTATCTCATATCTATCTATCTATCTATCTATCTATCTATCTATCTATCTATCTATCTATTCCATATCTATCTATCATCTATCTATCTATCTATCTATCTATCTATCTATCTATCCCATATCTATCTATCTATCTATCTATCTATCTATCTATCTATCTATCCCATATCTATCTATCCCATATCTATCTATCCCATATCTATCTATCCCATATCTATCTATCCCATATCTATCTATCCCATATCTATCTATCATCTATCTATCATCTATCTATCTATCTATCTATCTATCTATCTATCTATCTATGTCTCACACTCTCTCACTATCTGTATGTCTTTTCATTCCATCTACTTATTTACTGTGGGCCTTATTTATCAAGGGATAGCGCCAGGTAGTGTCTCACTAGCGGCAGGTATTGCCAGCTATCGGCGGCTACCGACCCCAGAACGCCAGGCGGCGGACACAATGACGCATTTATCACGCTAAATGAGGCTAGCGCCGGCGAGAGCGTCAGCTAGCGCGGGATTCATCATGTAGCGGACTGCAACGAACAGCGCCGCTGCTAATCCCATCACAGCGCCAGGTATGACCTCTCGCTACCTGGCGCTCTCCAATGCATTTCAATGTAGCAATCTTTAAATCTTCATATTTAATTGTAATTAATGTTTTGTTTTTGTTTTTTTTTAAATGTCAAAAATTCTGTGACCACTTCGGCAATGTTAAATATTTTTTTTAAGGTAAAAAAAAAAAAAAAAAAAAATTTGTGCAGAATTGATATTACAGGTCTGATATTAATGTATTCATATTACAAAATGTTTAGAAAAACTTGTTTAATTTTTAAATAAAAAAATTCGGATGTTTGGGGGTTAAAAACTACTTTTAAGCCATCGCCGCCAGCGCTCTGGGGTTTAAACAAGCTTTTCACAGCGCGAGAATTTTTTGAGCGTGATTTGTTAATGAATATGCTGGGAGCCGTTCGCTATGACCATTCGCTGTCAGGCGCTCCCATACAGCGCGGAACCTGTCAAACAGCGACTCCTAACCCCGTATTCAACATTACCGCACACCGACTGAGTCGCTGTCAACAGCCGAACAATGGCCAAGCACAGCGAATACTAGCGGGCGCTGTGAAAATCACGCTACTGGCGCTACCTGGCGCTATTACTGAATCGGCCTCCCCATTTATTTATCTATTCCTATATATTTATTCATTCTATCCATCTTTCTAGTTCTTAACATTCTTTCTAACTTTCTTTCTGGATGAGGCCAGGATGGGAAGATGACACAAGGAGCTGGGGGTGATCAGGTTTGGGATTATATTATGTTGTTTTTTATTTGCCCACCATTAATGAAGCCTAGCCCAGATTCTCCAACATCCCCGATCAGCAACTTCCAAAGCTTAAAGGGAAAATTGTCTGTGACTCCTTTGTAGGAGCGGAGCAGCGCCGGCTCGCTGCAGGAGGCAGGAAGGAGGAGACGCTGATCTACTAAAGCTGGGGGGTGAATAAAACATCATGGGGCTGGGGGGACCTTCACTGAACCATGGTAAGCTTTACAGTGGTGAGCATCTAAACGCCAGCCTGTGCTGTGTAGAGGATTCATATTGGTTGTTTTTTTTAGTGATGCCTCATTGCCTTACGGTGTTTATTGGGGGGGGGGGGTATTGGCTTTATAGTTTCTGTGTTCACCGTTCAGGGGGGCATTGGGGGTCAGGGGCAGATCAGTGTGTGGGGTGATTAAGGTTGGTGGATTGCTGTGTACATGAGGGGGGTGGCAGATTGATGTGTGTATGTATCCTGGGGAGGGGGGTAGGTGTGTGCGTGTATGCGTGGGGGGAGTTAGGTCTTTGTGTGGTGGGAAGAATTGGTGTGTGTCCATGGGGGGGGGCACAATGATGTGTATATATGTGCAGCAGAGGGATCTTGAAGAGGAAGCCGGATGTGCCTAATACCACCGGCCGCCGCGCATTCGCTATGGTCTACTTTAATGTCATACTTCAGTCAAATATAGAAAAAACACTATACTCACCTTTTACCCCGTGCAGGCTATTTCTGCTGGTCTGGTGTATATACACTTACCAGATCACCGGATCATGCGTTGGGCGCCACATTGACAATGCTGTGCAGAGGGGACTATGGCGATTATTATCGAACCCGTGGATTGTTAATGGATGCCATAGATGCTATGTATTAAAAACAGGTCCCTGCTTCTGCTAACTCCAGAGCTCTGCCGAGGCCTTCATGCTGCCACTGTCATTACCAAACTCGATTTAAGAGGACGCTACGGCAGAGCTGGGCCCCAGTACAGGCTATGGCAGAGCTGGGTCACAGTGCAGGCTATGGCAGAGCTGGGTCCCTAGTGCAGGCTATGGCAGAGCTGGGTCCCTAGTGCAGGCTATGGCAGAGCTGGGCCTCAGTGCAGGCTATGGCAGAGCTGGGTCACAGTGCAGGCTATGGCAGAGCTGGGTCACAGTGCAGGCTATGGCAGAGCTGGGCCCCAGTGCAGGCTATGGCAGAGCTGGGTCACAGTGCAGGCTATGGTGGAGCTGGGCCTCAGTGCAGGCTATGGCAGAGCTGGGCCCCAGTGCAGGCTATGGCAGAGCTGGGTCACAGTGCAGGCTATGGTGGAGCTGGATCACAGTGCAGGCTATGGCAGAGCTGGGCCCCAGTGCAGGTTATGGCAGAGCTGGGCCCCAGTGCAGGTTATGGCAGAGCTGGGTGTCAGTGCAGGCTATGGCAGAGCTGGGTCACAGTGCAGGCTATGGCAGAGCTGGGTCACAGTGCAGGCTATGGCAGAGATGGGTCACAGTGCAGGCTATGGCAGAGATGGGTCACAGTGCAGGCTATGGCAGAGCTGGGTCTCAGTGCAGGCTATGGCGGAGCTGGGTCCCAGTGCAGGCTATGGCAGAGCTGGGTCCCAGTGCAGGCTATGGCAGAGCTGGGCCCCAGTGCAGGCTATGGCAGAGCTGGGTCACAGTGCAGGCTATGGCAGAGCTGGGTCTCAGTGCAGGCTATGGAAGAGCTGGACCGCAGTGCAGGCTATGGCAGAGCTGGGTCACAGTGCAGGCTATGGCAGAGCTGGGTCACAGTGCAGGCTATGGCAGAGCTGGGTCCCTAGTGCAGGCTATGGCAGAGCTGGGCCTCAGTGCAGGCTATGGCAGAGCTGGGCCCCAGTGCAGGCTATGGCAGAGCTGGGTCACAGTGCAGGCTATGGCAGAGCTGGGCCCCAGTGCAGGCTATGGCAGAGCTGGGCCCCAGTGCAGGCTATGGCAGAGCTGGGTCACAGTGCAGGCTATGGCAGAGCTGGGTCACAGTGCAGGCTATGGCAGAGCTGGGTCTCAGTGCAGGCTACGGCAGAGCTGGGTCACAGTGCAGGCTATGGCAGAGCTGGGTCACAGTGCAGGCTATGGCAGAGCTGGGTCCCTAGTGCAGGCTATGGCAGAGCTGGGTCACAGTGCAGGCTATGGCAGAGCTGGGTCCCTAGTGCAGGCTATGGCAGAGCTGGGCCTCAGTGCAGGCTATGGCAGAGCTGGGCCCCAGTGCAGGCTATGGCAGAGCTGGGTCACAGTGCAGGCTATGGCAGAGCTGGGCCCCAGTGCAGGCTATGGCAGAGCTGGGCCCCAGTGCAGGCTATGGCAGAGCTGGGTCACAGTGCAGGCTATGGCAGAGCTGGGTCACAGTGCAGGCTATGGCAGAGCTGGGTCACAGTGCAGGCTATGGCAGAGCTGGGTCACAGTGCAGGCTATGGCAGAGCTGGGTCTCAGTGCAGGCTATGGCAGAGCTGGGTCTCAGTGCAGGCTATGGCAGAGCTGGGTCACAGTGCAGGCTATGGCAGAGCTGGGTCTCAGTGCAGGCTATGGCAGAGATGGGTCACAGTGCAGGCTATGGCGGAGCTGGGTCACAGTGCAGGCTATGGCAGAGCTGGGCCCCAGTGCAGGCTATGGCAGAGCTGGGTCACAGTGCAGGTTATGGCAGAGCTGGGTCACAGTGCAGGCTATGGCAGAGCTGGGTCCCAGTGCAGGCTATGGCAGAGCTGGGTCACAGTGCAGGCTATGGCAGAGCTGGGCCTCAGTGCAGGCTATGGCAGAGCTGGGTCACAGTGCAGGTTATGGCAGAGCTGGGCCCCAGTGCAGGCTATGGCAGAGCTGGGTCACAGTGCAGGCTATGGCAGAGCTGGGCCTCAGTGCAGGCTATGGCAGAGCTGGGTCACAGTGCAGGTTATGGCAGAGCTGGGCCCCAGTGCAGGCTATGGCAGAGCTGGGTCACAGTGCAGGCTATGGCAGAGCTGGGCCCCAGTGCAGGCTATGGCAGAGCTGGGTCACAGTGCAGGCTATGGCAGAGCTGGGCCCCAGTGCAGGCTATGGCAGAGCTGGGTCACAGTGCAGGCTATGGCAGAGCTGGGTCACAGTGCAGGCTATGGCAGAGCTGGGTCCCAGTGCAGGCTATGGCAGAGCTGGGTCACAGTGCAGGTTATGGCAGAGCTGGGTCACAGTGCAGGTTATGGCAGAGCTGGGCCCCAGTGCAGGCTATGGCAGAGCTGGGTCACAGTGCAGGCTATGGCAGAGCTGGGTCACAGTGCAGGCTATGGCAGAGCTGGGTCACAGTGCAGGCTATGGCAGAGCTGGGTCACAGTGCAGGTTATGGCAGAGCTGGGTCACAGTGCAGGCTATGGCAGAGCTGGGTCACAGTGCAGGCTATGGCAGAGCTGGGCCCCAGTGCAGGCTATGGCAGAGCTGGGTCACAGTGCAGGCTATGGCAGAGCTGGGTCACAGTGCAGGTTATGGCAGAGCTGGGCCTCAGTGCAGGCTATGGCAGAGCTGGGTCACAGTGCAGGCTATGGCAGAGCTGGGCCGCAGTGCAGGCTATGGCAGAGCTGGGCCTCAGTGCAGGCTATGGCAGAGCTGGGCCCCAGTGCAGGCTATGGCAGAGCTGGGTGTCAGTGCAGGCTATGGCAGAGCTGGGCCTCAGTGCAGGCTATGGCAGAGCTGGGCCCCAGTGCAGGCTATGGCAGAGCTGGGTGTCAGTGCAGGCTATGGCAGAGCTGGGTGTCAGTGCAGGCTATGGCAGAGCTGGGCCCCAGTGCAGGCTATGGCAGAGCTGGGTCACAGTGCAGGCTATGGCAGAGCTGGGCCTCAGTGCAGGCTATGGCAGAGCTGGGTCACAGTGCAGGCTATGGCAGAGCTGGGCCCCAGTGCAGGCTATGGCAGAGCTGGGCCCCAGTGCAGGCTATGGCAGAGCTGGGCCCCAGTGCAGGCTATGGCAGAGCTGGGTGTCAGTGCAGGCTATGGTGGAGCTGGGCCCCAGTGCAGGCTATGGTGGAGCTGGGTGTCAGTGCAGGCTATGGTGGAGCTGGGCCCCAGTGCAGGCTATGGCAGAGCTGGGCCCCAGTGCAGGCTATGGCAGAGCTGGGTGTCAGTGCAGGCTATGGTGGAGCTGGGCCCCAGTGCAGGCTATGGCAGAGCTGGGTCACAGTGCAGGCTATGGCAGAGCTGGGTCACAGTGCAGGCTATGGCAGAGCTGGGTCACAGTGCAGGCTATGGCAGAGCTGGGCCCCGGTGCAGGCTATGGCAGAGCTGGGTCACAGTGCAGGCTATGGCAGAGCTGGGTCACAGTGCAGGCTATGGCAGAGCTGGGCCCCAGTGCAGCGGTGGGGTTAGAGGGGCAGTATAGGGGCTATAACAGTCTATTGTGTCTTATAATCCTCTCCGTCTCGAAAAATAGAAGATCACACTTTGCAATAACAAAGAAGCCTGTTACAGGAGAAACAAAACTGGACCAGCCAGTTCCTGTAAATCATGTGCCGTATGCTTGGGGAAATGGAAACTTAAAAATGAAACAAAACATTAAAACCTAAAAGGGACAGTCCAGGCAAAACATAAAAAAACACACTGGAATCTTTTGAGCATCAGATGCAAAAAGTGCACTTTAGGTGAAAAATGAAATGGAAGTCACCTCATTATACACTAAGAGGCTGATGCATCACTAACGCCAGGTAGCGACAGATGAGCATCTGTAGCGGCATTTTCAGAGCGCCCGCTAGTAGTTGCTTTGCTCGGCCGTGGGTCGCTGTTCAGTAATGTTGAATACATTGTTAGGAGTCGCTATTTGACCAGTACAGCGCTGTATGGGAACGCATGTTAGCGACTGCTCATAGCGACCGACTCACATCATATTCATGAAAAAAAAATAAGCCTCACAAATCTCTGGCACTGAAAAATGCTTCTCTGAAGCCCAGAGCGCAGGAGGCGGTGTGATTAAAGTCTGTTTTTCAGCATCTATCCACTAGTAACAAAGCGAAAACATATGGAATTACATTGTAGCAACATTGTAACATGAACACTTTAATGGCAGAGCTGTGATGTCATTTCTGAAGAAATATTTTAAAAATGAAAAAACTGCTTTTCCAATGCCAGAAGAGGTCACAGAATTATTTGTGATTTTTTGGAAAAATAAAAAAAAATAAAAACCCCATTTAAAGAGAAGAAATGGTTCGTCCATTGAAATGTATGGGAGAGCGACAGGTAGCGAGAGGTCATACCGGGCGCTGTGCAAGGCTGAACGCCGGCGCTGTTCGCAGAGACTGTGAAAATGATGAATCAGACGCTACATGGCGCTATCCCAGTCGCTAAACAGATTCTGCTTGATAAATGTGTAATTGCGTGCCGTGTCCGGCGTTGATCAGTCGCTACCTCTCATTAACTATCCCTTCTTAAATAAGGGCCTAAGGGTGATCATTTGGTGAAGCAAGGTTAACTTTGGGTATGAATTGTAACCTGCATTTTGGTGAGCCATCTACTGGGGAAGATGAAACCCAAGTGCAGACTGTGGCTATGGCTTTTGGCAATGTAGTAGATGAGAAGGAGTGTAGCAGTGATGATTAGACAGAAGACTATCTAAGGGGTGATGACAAAGTCCTATACCCATCAGGGACTAAAGACAATCAGAGTTTGGAGGAAGAGATGGTGGCCATACAGCCCCACACCACCAGCCGGAAAGTGAGTAGGGTGCAAACCCCTCAGTGGTCAGCCCATTGCTACTACTGCTCACCACACCCAGGAGCTGACACCACCAATATGGTCAGGGCTGATGACACCATCATCATCTCTACCATCCCCATCCGTTGCCTGCTAGACCACTCCAGGCCATGATGGAGAATGTAATGGTGGCACAGGAGGAAGCAGAAGGTGGCACATTTTTTGCACAGGTGTCCCGCCAGTCCACAGGTGGCTCACAGGGTGGGTTGCTGGACCAACAGTGGCCAGGTACTCCATTGTCCGGGCAGCACGTAATTTTGGAGAGTTCAAAGAAATCAGCCAGGGAGGACTTTCCCCCCAGTGCAGCTAAAGGGCATCTCTGGAGCGTCGCTGGCAAGATGCAGAGGTGACACCTGCCACATCTTCTGCTTGACTTAGGGCATCCTGGCTTACATGAGCCATCTCAGTGCCTGCAGAACTACTGCAGAGTTACCCACATAGTCACCAGTGCCAATTACTAGGTGGCCATCCTGCTGAATCCCCGCTATAAGAATAACATCACCTTCTAGATTCCAGTATAGAGCGTGATTGAAAATTGAGTTCAAACGCACTCTGTTTTAGGCACTACTGGCAGTTGATTTTTAAACACTTTTGTACATTTTTTTCATATGTATTGTAGGCACCCTGGGTCTTGTGGTCCGCCTTCTTATGCTTCTCTCCCAGTCTGGTGAGTGGGAGGGTGTCCGTGGCTCTAGGCTGGTCTCACACCAGAGATTGAGTGGGCTTCCTGAACTCATGCCTGGGTGAACAGGGAGCCGCTCATTTTCTCGGGCTGCCCCGCCCTCTCTTCTCCTGTGTTGTGACATCCTACACCTTGATTGGTCTGTTGTCAGGGGGCAGTTTCTCCTACCTTGGACGGGTGGGGCGCTGCTGCAGATGTACTGCAAGTACAAGGTAATCGTGAGTTAAAATCAGGTAAGTTTAAGGGGGAAGCACCACCCAAAATGCATCTGCCTGGGACTGCAGGATGATGCTAGGTATTGTTATACACTGACTATTTTTTGTTAGGGGGGGAGGGTGGGGTATGCTGGCCCCACCTTCAGGGAGTCCTGGGTCCTTGTGGGTGAAGGTCGTCCCTACTCCTTTAATCGTCTGAGGTTTGGGGGGAGAGGGTGGTTAGATCCCTTTTGGGGTCCAATAACCCTCTATGGAGTCGTTTCTGGGACTAATCTTTATCTGGGGTGAAGTGTGGCAGTAATTATTTACAGAGTATCTGTTTTCATGTACATTTATTAATCACGGTTCATCTTAATAGCTGTACATCAATGTAAACACATATTTTACCATCACATATTTTACCAATTACATTACAATCTTTTTCACATATTGATAGTATTTACAATACAATCTTTTTCACATATTTATAGTATTGAGGCGCAATAATCTCAATTAATGGCAATAGTGCTCTGTATTAGTTTCTAGCAAAATTTGTTGCGCCGTTAGTATGGGGGTCCGTGGTGCGCCAGTTCCCAGGGGGGTAGGGGTGAGCACACACGCAGACTCCAAGGATACTCGGACACAACTAGGGGGACACCCCTACCCCCCTGGGAACTGGCGCACCACGGACCCCCATACTGGCAACACTGAGGGGATCTAGCAGCATCACATAACCCATCCCAGACACAGGGACAAAGCGGCTCCAGACAGAAACAGCCTATCTACAACCAACCCTGATAAGGATAATATGCTGCATTAACAAACAAAATAAGGTGACACACCAACGAGAGGCTAATTAGCCCTCAACTACCAAGGCATCTGGGCAAGAATACTATGCACTGAGGAAGCTGGAGAACCAGCGAAACGTTTGCAACTGCAACTACATGATAGAAACAGATGCACTGAACTTGATTAATTACTAACGGCGCAACAAATTTTGCTAGAAACTAATACAGAGCACTATTGCCATTAATTGAGATTATTGCGCCTCAATACTATAAATATGTGAAAAAGATTGAAATGTAATTGGTAAAATATGTGATGGTAAAATATGTGTTTACATTGATGTACAGCTATTAAGATGAACCGTGATTAATAAATGTACATGAAAACAGATACTCTGTAAATAATTACTGCCACACTTCACCCCAGATAAAGATTAGTCCCAGAAACGACTCCATAGAGGGTTATTGGACCCCAAAAGGGATCTAACCACCCTCTCCCCCCAAACCTTATACACTGACTAAAAGATTTTAGGCTACCAAATAAATTGGATGTTTTATGCTACTCTTGAACTTGTGCTGGACATCCATTCATGTAACTACTGGTGGAGTTGCCATCTTATATTGAGGGCTTAGTACCAGAAGGCAGACTTTGGCTCACATGTTGGATGACACATCTCCTGGTACCGAGCGATGAGTCCTTCCTGTTCAATTTTCTGTTCAGTAAATTAGACAAATGGCCAGAGCCCTTAATTCCTTAGAGGTGCTGGCCTGCCCTGCAGCAAGTGTCCTATCGGAACATGTGTTCAGCACAGCAGGGGGGGGGGGGTTTCACTGACAATAGGATCCGCCTATTTGCAGCCAACCTGGACATCCTTACATTCATTAAGATCCCACGGGACTTGGCTGTGCCAGCGCCTGAGTAACTGTTAGTGGTGAAAGTGTTAGGCATCCACGGTGGAGCTGTGAATCAAAAATGCTACGAAACAGTAAAGTACAAAACACTTGTGGAGGTCCAGCAAATGGCTCCCTGGGTTAGGCATTACGGTACCATGCAGAGGTTAATGCAGATTGAACAAGCAGAGAAATATGCTAATATTACCTATATTACCCAGCCTCCAGTGCCCCTTTCCCCAACTTCCTGGTAAGAGGGCAGAAGGCCATTTCTGTGGAGTAGGTTTTTTTATATGCAGGAAAAAATTCTTTAGTTATTTTTAGGGGACTAGAGAAGTCCATGTTCAATAAACCATTGTGTTTTATGCCTTTAAAGTGGACCAACACCCAGGATTTTGACCATCCTGGGTTTTGGTCCACTTCGGCGGGGCACCCCGATCGGGGGTGTGTGAAACCCCCCAGAAACCCTGAAAAACTCACCTCTCCTCGCTCCCACGTGACCGCCGCAGCCAATCCCCGCCGACGGACAAGCGGGAGGCAGCGACGGACAAGAGAGCGCGCCCGTCGCCGCCTCCCGCGTGTCACTCTTAAAGGGCGCGCACCCGCGCCGGCCGTGCGTCCTGCTAGAGGGACGTGCAGGAGGCGGCAGCGGCCCGCGCTGGAGCGAGGAACAGGTAGGAATTTAGGGGTTTCTGGGGGGTTTTACACAGCGGGGCACCCCCAATCGGGGTGCCCCGCAGTCAGGAGTCTGATCGGCCCAGGAATCTTATAGATTCCTGGGCCGATCATGGGAGAGTGTTGGTCCACTTTAAGTCCTTCACTGTGTTTTGAATTCTTTTAAATAGTTTCCTGTTCTATAAGAGTTATATGACGTGTTTTATCTATTAATATCAAAAGTGGCTTATGATCATCTCTCACCGGTAAAAGTGGGAAGTATTAGCTTCTTCACCCACCTTAATCAAGTATATGTGTCAACTGGTCTTAATCTGCATAGCTTGTAACATGAGCTGTAGGGTCATACATGTCCCAGGCCTGTCCAACAATATCGCTATGACATTAGGGTCAATTCATGGTCGGTGCGCAAAAATGCACATAGCGCAAATGATTATGCATGCACCTAGGTGCATGACTTATGGCTGTGCGCGTGCGCTGATCTCATAAAAAAGTGAAATGAAAAGGCCCCTCCCCCTGTATTTTGGTCATACATGCAGGGGACAATAATCTGTGTCAGACTCTGAAAAGGCACCTGATTAAGGCAATCAAAGAGTGACCTACAAACATTAGCTTAACAGCTCCCACTAATCATGTCTATTATCCAGAAATAATTCTCTGTTATTTTTGGAGGTTGACCAGAAGTCTGATAGAACTGATAGAGCCCACATACAAGTTAACTGGGCCATTTAAAATGTTGTTACTAAAGGGTAGTTCATGTAGTACTTGAAAACGGATGGGTTCATCCACGTTTTATTGGGTTGGATATGTTTAATGTGCTGACTCAGGGGAAGATCAAAGTGGAAATGGAATTGTGGAGGCTAGAGCAATAAGGTCCCATCATTACTCTACTCGTGATATTGATTTGTGAATAACATTCACTAGATAAAAACAAGATAAAAAGTTGGGTCGATCCTGAATTTACTTGTTAATGTTTGTCAAAATGATTGGAAGTAGTTGGCTCTCTATTCCCACGTTGTTATGGTTATAACGTTATTCAATTTTTGGGTGGCACAGCAGTACCTGAGGCACCTCCTGGAACAGTATCATGATGAAACTGGTTTTCACAAAAGTCCAGGTTCAGATGGTTCTCTTGCTACATAAACATGTGTTGCAAAGGGACTCTGTGGGTTGTTTTGTTTATGGATTTATTGTCCGTGTTGTCTATTTTTGCAGAATTCTGCCATTTATCTCTGTCTAACCATAACTATAATCTGCGTCACTGCTTCAGCCTCACCATGAAGTTAAAACACGCCCAGAGACGTCTGACTGGCTATCAGTAATTCAGCGTGTAGAATGCCTGTGTAGCTCCTGCGCACACTCCCCCGGGACTTTCACACATTTTAATTTCCTTCTTCTGCCACCAATGGCGTCTGCTGATCTGAGAAAGGAGCTGGAATGTTCCGTCTGTCTGAGCATTTATACCGATCCTGTGACCCTGAAATGTGGACACAACTTCTGCCGGGTGTGTATAGATCGTGTGCTGGAGACACAGGAAAGGTCTGGAAGATACTCCTGTCCTGAATGCAGAGAGAAGTTTCAGGAGCGACCTGAACTGATCAGGAACTTAAAGCTGCGGAACATCATAGAAAATGTCCTGTCTACTGAGTCAGATCAGTCAGAGGTCAGATTCTACTGTACTTATTGTATTGACTCTCCTGTACCGGCTGTGAAATCCTGTTTGCTGTGTGAGGCGTCTCTCTGTAAAAAACATTTCAAATTCCACAGCAAGTCACCAGAACATGTCCTCACTGACCCCAGTACTGTCCTGGGAAACAGGAAATGCTTTGAACATAAGAAGATGCTGGAATATTACTGCACTGAGGACTCTGTCTGCATCTGTGTGTCCTGCTATGTAAATGGAGAACACCAAGGACACCAGATGGAGTCACTGGATAAAGCTTCAGAGAGGAAGAAGAAGGCCCTGAAAGATGTTCTTCAGAAAGTGTCCATACGGAGAAAGGAGACTGAGGGAAGAGTCCGGAGTCTGCAGGAAAACAGAAAAGAGGCCCAACAAAAGGCAACGGACATGTGTGAAAGGGTCACTGCCCTGTTTAGAGAGCTCAGAATACAAGTGACAGAGCTGGAGAAGAGAGTCCTGAGTGAGGTCTCCAGGCAGGAGCAGCAGGCCTCACTCTCGCTGTCACATTTGATCCAGCAGCTGGAAATAAAGAAGGACGAGCTGTCCAGGAAGATGCATCACATTGAGGAGCTGTGTAACACCACTGACCCGCTGACCCTCCTGCAGGAACCAGACACTGGTGACTTGTGTGATACTGAGGAGGGGGGTAATGAGGACAGAGAGACACATGATAAAACGCTCAGTGATGGAGGGGATCTAGACATGTCTCTGCTCTCACAGCAATTCCATACATTATCTGATATCATAAGAGAGGTAAATGTAGGGATCTATATGGAGGGAGCGGCAGACATATTGCTGGATGTAGACACAGCTCATAATAATTTACATATATCACATGACAGGAAAACTGTGTCCTATGTAGGAGCAAACCAGAATCTCCCAGAAACACCCAAAAGGTTCAAGAATTATGCTCAAGTGTTGAGTAGCTGCAGTTTCTCATCAGGACGCCATTACTGGGAGGTGGATGTTGGGGGAGCGTGTTGGTGGATTATTGGGATGTGTTACCCGAGTATAGACAGGGAAGCAATATTTCAGTCAGTAATTGGACGCAATAATAAATCATGGGCTTTACGCAGAATCCATAATAAGATGTCAGTATTACATGATGGTAAAGTGACTCCATTACCCGCCTTGATCTCTGGTAACAAAGTCAGGATAAATCTGGATTATGAGGCCGGGAAGATCTCCTTTTATGAGTCAGGTAATCCAAGCCGACACTTACACACCTTCACAGCCACCTTCACTGAGCCCCTCCATGCTGGATTACGTGTATGGAAAGAAAGCTGTAACTGTGGGATAAACACAGATGTGGCTGCCATTACCTTGGGATGAATAGGATAAGGCCTCCAATCTCTCATGATCTCTGTCCAACACTGGATCACTATTATGTTATATTATTCCAAATTTCAATTACAGATTTGTTCATTTCTGTTTCTTGTAAAAACAAGATCTTCCATAACCCTTTAAGTACCAGCCTAGCTAGGTTTTTTTCACCCTCTGTTGCCTGACCATTTTCACAATTTTGCGTGATGTTTGACTGTAATTTTTGCAGGAATCTCAAAGAAAATGACATATTTTCTTTTTTGCGGCAGAGTTTAGGCTCTAACATGAAATGTCTTGTCTGTAATTTTTCCACAGTTTTTTAAATATTTATTTATAAAGTAAAAAACTGAAATATATATATATATATATATATATATATATATATATATATATATATTATATATATTTTAAATTTTCTCATTTATTTTAAATAAAACATTTATTTTGTTAAAGAACCATATGGCATGTGAAAGCCCCATTTCTCCTGATTACAACGGTACCACATATGTATTGGTAGCCCCCCATTCCTGCCCACGAGATCCGTCAAACTGAAAAGACCACTTTCAGGTCTGGAGTTCCTCCACAACATGGGAGCATGCATCTGTTCTGTACTGCTTTCGGCTGGCTCCCTTTCCAGGATTTTCACCCTGACAATATGCAGCTCCACCAGCAGGTGGCCCTCTCCTGCAGAGGTGCTGGTAATTAGCCAGCACCTGTGTCACTTTCTGTCCTTTATAAGCTGATCCACCCCTGCAACTGGTGGATCAGCGCTACATTGTCTTCCTGTACCCAGACCCAGATCCAGACTCTGAACCCAGAACCCAGGACCCCTGCCACAGCCTTGTTGTGATGCCCAGCGGGACACCAGCCTTCTGTAAGCAGGCAACCCCCAATCTCCACCGCCGCTTCTGCCTATAGTCAAGCACCCGTTTGCCGGGACGCTAGGTACGCCTCACCGGACACGGTTGCCCCCAGGTCTTAATAGGCGCAAAGGATGGCTGCTTACAGTGAAGGCCGATGAACCACGAGGGTATCCCGAAGCCGATGTCGTTCACAGGAAGTCAATCCGGAGGGTGCGTCAGAGTACAGGGATGAGACAGGTGCATAGTCAGGGGTAGCCAATGGGTCAAGCCGGGAGGTCAGAGATCACAGGGTATCCAGAGGGGCAGGCAGGTTCGTAGTCAGACAAAGCAGAGGTCGGTACAGGCAGCGGACAAGGATGGTCGATCAAGCCGGGTCAGAATCAGATAACAACTAACAGAATCACACCCTAATCACAAGCGACTATCACGGGCACTGAGTGCTGGGCTGACTCCATATTTATTGGGGAATCGACCAATGGCCACCCTGGGGGGGAGTGTATGTGCTGATTGGTGCAACTTACAACACTGTGAGTGATTGGAGGCACCATCCAGGGGCTGGTCAGTCTTGGCTGCAAGGCTGATCAGCCCCTGATTCCCATCAGGTGTGGAGCACTCTGTGCTGCCTGCCACTCGCAGCGCAGCACCTCCTAGTGGCGAAATTTACAGACTGCGTGTCGCGCACCTGCACAGCTAGAGAGGGGCGAGGGAGGCTGCCAGAGTGACACGCCGTGCTCCCAACAGCAGGAGTGCCATTTCGCCCTGCGGGCGTTTGACGCCGGCCCCCTGGCAGAGGTAAGTCCCCTACACTTGTGATCCGCATTTGGACTTTGGACTTGAACTGGATCCCTATGCATGTATGTTTACAGACTCCACCTGTGTATATATAAAGCAGCCTAAGTGTGTGTATGTTTTCAGGGGTCACCTGTATTTCTGCACAGCAGCAGTAGAATGTAGTGTTCACCTGTATTCTTGTACAATTACCTCAGCATGTGTATGTTATTATGTCACTTGTGTATCTGTACAGCAGCCTGGTTGTTGTGTGCTATGTATACTTTTTTCTGTTTTTCACCATTAAACATGGTTTACCGCATATTCACCTCTGTCTCGCAGCTCTCAATTACTGGTCATTCTATAATAGGGGATTTCTCTGCTGGGAAATCCGTGACAAGCACTTTATAATATTTACAACTTAAAAACGTATTTCACCTTTCACCTTTTCTTAATTCTAAATGAAAATTAAAATAGAGCTTTGCTTTGGTACCCTCCAATAATGTTGACAAACCCGTTAGATAATTTGTCCTTCTATAGTCTAAGCTACAATCCTATATCTTTTTATTTATTAGATCTCTTTATAATCAAGTCAATGATGTTGCATTGCACAGTATAAAAAGCTATGCTCTACTTTACAGAAAATACGGTCCTTCTCAAAAAATTAGCATATAGTGCTAAAGTTCATTATTTTCCATAATGAAATGATAAAAATTAAACTTTCATATATTTGAGATTCATTGCACACCAACTGAAATATTTCAGGTCATTTTTTGTTTAAATACTGATGATTTTGCCATACAGCTCATGAAAACTCCAAAATCCTATCTCAAAAAATTAGCATATCATGAAAAGGTTCTCTAAACAAGCTATTAACCTAATCATCTGAATCAACTTATTAACTCTAAACAAGATTCCTGAGGCTTTTAAAATAGCCCAGCCTGGTTCATTACTCAAAACCGCCATCGTGGGTAAGACTGCCGACCTGACTGCTGTCCAGAAGGCCATCATTGACACCCTCAAGCAAGAGGGTAAGACCCAGAAAGAAATTTCTGAACGAATAGGCTGTTCTCAGAGTGCTGTATCAAGGCACCTCAATGGGAAGTCTGTGGGAAGGAAAAAATGTGGCAGAAAACGCTGCACAACAAGAAGAGGTGACTGGACCCTGAGGAAGATTGTGGAGAAGGACCGATTCCAGACCTTGGGGGACCTGCGGAAGCAGTGGACTGAGTCTGGAGTAGAAACATCCAGAGCCACCGTGCACAGGCGTGTGCAGGAAATGGGCTACAGGTGCCGCATTCCCCAGGTCAAGCCACTTTTGAACCAGAAACAGCGGCAGAAGCGCCTGACCTGGGCTACAGAGAAGCAGCACTGGACTGTTGCTCAGTGGTCTCAAGTACTTTTTTCTGATGAAAGCAAATTTTGCATGTCATTCGGAAATCAAGGTGCCAGAGTCTGGAGGAAGACTGGGGAGAAGGAAATGCCAAAATGCCTGAAGTCCAGTGTCAAGTACCCACAGTCATTGATGGTCTGGGGTGCCATGTCAGCTGCTGCTGTTGGTCGACTGTGTTTTATAAAGGGCAGGGTCAATGCAGCTAGCTATCAGGAGATTTTGGAGCGCTTCCATCGGCTGAAAAGCTTTATGGAGATGAAGTTTGCATTTTTCAGCACGACCTGGCACCTGCTCACAGTGCCAAAACCACTGGTAAATGATTTACTGACCATGGTATTACTGTGCTCAATTGGCCTGCCAACTCTCCTGACCTGAACCCCATAGAGAATCTGTGGAATATTGTGAAGAGAAAGTTGAGAGACGCAAGACCCAACACTCTGGATGAGCTTAAGGCCGCTATCGAAGCATCATGGGCCTCCATAACACCTCAGCAGTGCCACAGGCTGATTGCCTCCATGCCACGCCGCATTGAAGCAGTCATTTCTGCAAAAGGATTCCCGACCAAGTATTGAGTGCATAACTGAACATAATTATTTGAAAGTTGAGTTTTTTTAAATTAAAAACACTTTTCTTTTATTGGTCGGATGAAATATGCTAATTTTTTGAGATAGGATTTTGGGGTTTTCATGAGCTGTATGGCAAAATCATCAGTATTAAAACAAAAAAAGACCTGAAATATTTCAGTTGGTGTGCAATGAATCTCAAATATATGAAAGTTTATTTTTTTTCATTTAATTTTGGAAAATAATGAACTTTAGCACTATATGCTAATTTTTTGAGAAGGACCTGTATAGCACTCAGGTGGCAATTACAATATATAACTTTTAATCCCAGGGCTGTAAACAGTAGTTTGAGTCAATGCTACATTGTAAAATGTTATAGTGTACCATTGTTAATTCTAATAAAATTACATGTAAAAGGAAAAAAGGTCTGCTAAATGAGGAGAGAACATTCTCGCAACGTGCTGAATTGACCCTTGAAGTGGACCAATGGCCAGAACTAAAGATCTAAAATCTCAGAATGCAAATGACACCACAAGCACCGGCATAATAAACAATTCTGATCTGATCTGATCTGGAAGCACCATGTTTATTCTCCCAGATGGGTATCAGCAGTCCTTTGCAACCCGGGCCAGTCTTGAAACTGATTAAGGTGTCCTTAATCTGGTCATTCAATACGGGGCTTGTGATTAAAGATATTTTTTGGCGGTGCTTGGTGGACTCTCAGTTAATAAAGTCATACTTGAGCAGCCCCCAATCTCATGAGAAGACCTGCTTGTGGTTGAGAACACAACTTGCTAACCAGCAAAAAGGAGCACTGGATTGGTTGAGACAAATGCGGAATCCGCAGGACATAGAGGTGGAAGCGAGAAGACCTGGCTTCCAGAATCTGGAAAATGAAAGTGGTATGTGATATGAAACAACTACATGTGCGATTTAAAGTGGACCAACACCCAGGATTTTGACTATCCTGGGTTTTGGTCCACTTCGGCGGGGCACCCCGATCGGGGGTGCCCCGCTGTGTGAAACCCCCCAGAAACCCCAAAAAACTCACCTCTCAACGCTCCCACGTGAGCGCCGCAGCCAATCCCCGCCAACGTCCAGGCGGGGATCAGGAACGTCCAGGCCGCTTCCGCCGCCGCCGCCTCCCGCGCGTCACTCTCGGCGCGCGCGCGCCCCCGCCGGCCATTCACAGAGGGCCGGCGCGGGCGCGCGCACGTCTGGAGGGGTGCGCGGGAGGCGGCGGCGGCGGAAGCGGCGGCGGATCAGGTAAGGTGTTTTTGGGGTTTCTGGGGGGTTTCACCCCGCGGGACATCCCGATCTCGGATGTCCCGCGGGGTGGGGGGTGATCGGCCCGGGAATCTTATAGATTTCCGGGCCGATCACCCCTGGGTGTTGGTCCTCTTTAAGAGGGGAGTGATTATTAGAGCAAGATATAATTATTCAACTATTGGTCCACTTTAAGTCTTAAAATGAAGATGCCTTTGATAGGTAAATAATATGACAGTTACTAAAGTTCTTTCCTTTTCAAGCTAAAAACAGGTTACTTGGAAATTGGAAATTCTTGTTATTGAAGTTAACATCACTGAACATTAATAAACAACATAATGGTGAATATTTATTTTCCAGCATTTATTCTGATCAGCCTGACAGTGGATGAGAGAAGGGCTCACGAGTTCAAACTTTATGATTTGTTGAACCGGATGTGCACTGAGACTTTGAACTGACGCACCCTGGAGGCCGGAACACACCTAGAGCCATATAAGTGGCTATCAGTCAGTGTGCAGAATACGAGTCACTCGCTGCCTGTGTAGCTCCTGCGCACACTCCCCGAGAACAATGGCATCTGCTGATCTAAGAAAGGAGATGGAATGTTCCATCTCTCTGAACGATTATACCGATCCTGTGACCCTGAAATGTGGACACAACTTCTGCCAGGTGTGTATAGATCGTGTGCTGGAGACACAGAAGGAGGCTGGAGGATACTCCTGTCCTGAATGCCGAGAGGAGTTTCAGGAGCGGCCTGTGGGGAACAGGAAATGCTCTGAACATAAGAAGATGCTGGAATATTACTGCACTGAGGACTCTGCCTGCGTCTGTGTGTCCTGCTATGTGATTGGAGATCACCGAGGACACCAGATGGAGTCACTGGATAAAGCTTCAGAGAGGAAGAAGAAGGCCCTGAAAGATGTTCTTCAGAAAGTGTTAATACGGAGAAAAGAGACTGAGGGAAGAGTCCAGAGTCTGCAGGAACACAGAAAAGAGGCCCAACAAAAGGCAACGGACATGTGTGAAAGGGTCACTGCCCTGTTTAGAGAGCTGACAGAACTGGAGAAGAGAGTCCTGAGTGAGGTCTCCAGGCAGGAGCAGCAGGCCTCACTCTCGCTGTCACATTTGATCCAGCAGCTGGAAATAAAGAAGGACGAGCTGTCCAGGAAGATGCGTCACATTGAGGAGCTGTGCAACACCACTGACCCGCTGACCATCCTGCAGGAACCAGACACTGGTGACTTGTGTGATACTGAGGAGGGGAGTAATGAGGACAGAGAGACACATGATAAAACACTCAGTGGTGTAGGGGGTCTAGACATGTCTCTGCTCTCAAAGCAGTTCCATAAATTAACTGATTTAATAATAGAGGTAAATGTAGGGATCTATATAGAGGGAGCGGCAGACATATTGCTGGATGTAGACACAGCTAATAATTATTTACATATATCAGATGACAGGAAAACTGTGTCATATGTAGGAACAAACCAGGATTACCTAGAAACACCCAAAAGGTTTAAGAATTATCCTCAAGTGTTGAGTAGCTGCAGTTCCTCATCAGGACGCCATTACTGGGAGGTGGATGTTGGGGGAGCGTGTTACTGGAGAGTTGGGATGTGTTACCCGAGTATAGACAGGGAAGGATGGCCTCAGTCAGTCATGGGACGCAATAATAAATCATGGGCTTTGTACAGATATCATTTTAAGATGACCGCATGTCATGATAATAAAGAGATTCCATTACCTGCCATTAGCTGTGCTAACAAAGTCAGGATATATCTGGATTATGAGGCCGGGAAGATCTCCTTTTATGAGTCGGGTAATTCATTACACTTACACACCTTCACAGCCACCTTCACCGAGCCCCTCCATGGTGCATTATATGTATGGAAAGAAAGGTGTAAATGTGGAATAAATACAGATGTGACTGCAATTACCTTGGGATGAATTAGAAATAAAGATTCCAATCTGCAATGATATCCATCCAACATTGTATGTATCAGTGTATCGTGTGCAAAACAAAAGTGTTTAACACTAAAAATATGGCTGTAGATAAAAAATGTGTCTTAGGGTGAACAAAAGATTTCCTTTCGTCTTTAAAATATCTCTATGTAACGTATTTTCACTATGAAAAAAATAATCCCTCTTGAAACATCTTCATAAATATACATATCCCTTTTAATAATGCATAGTTACAGAGAAAGATAACTCCCTCTTCAAATCTTTCGAAACAGCTATGTGAAACTCTAGACACTGGGCCTGTGCATTAAGTCTGATTTTAAAGATTGCTGCACCTGTAGATATTTTTAGTTTAAAGTGGACCAGCACCCAGGATTTTGACTATCCTGGGTTTTGGTCCACTTCGGTGAGGCACCCCGATCAGGGGTGCCCCGCTGTGTGAAACCCCCCAGAAAGCATCAAAAACTCACCTCTCCCCGCTCCCACGTGACCGCTGCAGCCAATCCCCGCCGGCGGAAAAGCGGGAGGCAGCGACGGACAAGAGAGCGCGCCCGCCGCCGCCTCCCGCGCGTCACTCTTACAGTGCTAGAGGGACGCGCGGGAGGCGGCGGTGGGGACGCACGGGAGGCGGCGGCGGGAGCCGCTGCATCGAGGAGCAGGTAGGGATTCAGGGGTTTCTGAGGGGTTTCACACAGCGGGGCACCCCCGATCGAGGTGCCCCGCAGTCAGGGAATCTTATAGATTCCCGGGCCGATCATGGGAGGGTGTTGGTCCACTTTTAAAAGGAGAACTGTCACCTTTTTAACTTCTCTTCACTGATACAATTATCACTCCTAGGGATACACATGTAACACTGACACACTGCCAAGTACTCACCTCGATCTGGAGGTCACAGGTGCATGAGCAGGTCCTAGCCAGCATCATCTGCAACCCTCTATCTGCTGCCTTCACCTGAGCTTGGCATTGTCACGATGGTTCACTCACCTGCTCCCTGGTCCTGCGACCTTCTCTGTCGGCCGCTCACATGACATCGAGCGCGCCGTCGCACAGTCACCATGTCGCCTTCAGGCGACCTGCTCAAGGGGAGCTGCGACCTGCCTACTCTGCCCGGCTCCTCTGTTCATCTTTCCATGGTCCTCAGTTGATTGGGCCAGTGAACCCCAGCGTTTAATGTGGGGCAGGTTGCCCATATTGTATAAGGGCTAATCGGTCCTCAGATAGTTCATGCGCCAATGAGCCCGAAGTTCCCCTGCCAATCCCCAGCGCCTAAGCCCTATGTCGGTAATCCCAGCTCACCCATTTATTGTCTGTGATAGTGTGCCACTGAGTGTTGTAGTTCCCCTGAACCAGTGTTGTCCTATGTACCGCGCACCCTCTGACCACGCAGCTTGACCCTGCTTTTGCTACTCCCTTTGGTGGCGCGTATTGTGAGGACTGTCCTTTTGTGTATGACCGAGGCTTGCCCAACATTGCCTGGTCTGGTCCCTGGTTCCCCTGCTTGATCCCCTGGATTCTATGGAACTTGGCTGTGACTGGTTAAAGTGTTGGCTACCTCCACATCAACCTCCTCCTCCACCTCATGTGCAACCATTTCATGTCCCCAATAAATAGGGAAACAGGTCAGTCTGCAGCACCCCGGAACAGTGGCGCACCCAGGATTTTGTCCTGGGGGTCCAGTTGGGGCAGGCAGGGGCATGGCCTGGAAAAGGGGTGGCACCTCGTGAGAAGCGTATCTGTGAACTTCTGAGGACGAGAAGGAGGGGGAGAGGTGAAGCGCTTAGGTGAGTTGTAGAAGACAGCAAGAGGGGTTCGGTAAGTCTTGAAGGCCATCAGCAGAGGGTGGGTTAGGTGAGTGGTGGAGGACAGCAGCAGAGGATGGATGGGTTAGGTGAGCAGTATAAGAACAGCAGTAGGGTGTTGAGGGGTTAAGCAAGTGGTGGAGGACAGCAGCATGGGGTGGGGGTTAAGTTACTGGTAGAGGACAAGGGAAGGTGAGGAAGGATTAAGTAAGTGGTGGAGGACAGCAGCATGGGAGGGGTGGAGGGGTTAGGTGAATAGTAGATGAGTAGTCCCAGCCTGCAGGACTTCTAGGTCTAGGAAGGCTTTCTTTCCTTTGGCTGTCCGCATCCTCAACAATATACAGGCACCATAGGACAGGATCAAGACAGAACCGATTGGTCTCCAGACTTTATAAGAGATTATCTGTTTTTATAAGAGATTATACCTTGACTTTATAAGAGATTATCTGCTTCTGTATCTCTGTCTTCCATGTTCCCCTTCCTTTGTAACGGTAACTGTAGTTATCCATCTACTGTTTTCTTTTTGCACTGTGTATATGTCGAAAAGAATTCCTTGTTCATCTCACGATGTACTTGGCGAACAATAAATTGAAATTAAAATTGATGACAGCAGCAAGGGGGAAGACAGCAGCGGCAGGGGAGGGAGCGCTTAGGAGAGTTGTAGATGACAGCAACATGGGGTGGAGAGGTTAGGTTAGTGGTAGACAACAGCAGCAGAGGGTGGAACGCTTGGGTGAGTTATAGTGGACAGCAGCAGGGGATCTAGGGGTTAGGTGGGTGGTAGAGGAAAGCGGCAGGGGATAGATGACACGGTAGGCGATAGATGACAGTGGCAGGGGGTTTCACACAGTGGGGCATCCTAAATCAGGTAGGGATAGTCAAAATCGCAGGATTCAGTCCATTTTAAAGATATGCATCTTGATTATGGACCCCCACAGTCAGAATCACGTAGTCATATAATTTCAGGATCCTACAGTGCTCAAATACAATATCAGCGGGGCTCTCCTCTGCAGCAGTGTCCCGCTCTGTGCCAGTCTGCCAGCGGGCACATCTAGTGGAGGGATGGGGATGCGGCTACTCGTAGTCACATTTGAACAGCGTGGGATTGCACAATTAGGCGAATATGTAGCTGCGTTGGGCCTTAATGTAAAAGTAGATCTCACCCCATATTTCTTACTATTATCCCCTAATCGGGCATAGTAAGTGATAGTGATAGTATATGTGGATAGGCAGTCTACCCTGAAATAGAAACATTATATTATTCATGTAAATAGCCCATTTTTTTAACCCTGATGGGGTCAGATGGTGCCATTGTAAATAAATGTTTATAGTCCTTTCTTTTTTTGATATTATTTTTAAAGTGTGTTTTTTTCTGCAGTGGATTGTAATATCCAGAGTGTGAACTTGGAGCTATACATTGTATCAGACACACCATGATGCTTGGCAGCTTTCCAGGGGGATTGTGTAATGTATCTTTATTTTTGTTACATTTGTCTTGTTACAAATGTGACACACTGCTGCCTGTATAAGATTATTTTCTTTGAAATATGTTACATTCATTCACAGTGATCATGTCTGTAATACAATATGTATCTAAATGTTCAGATCTTATTATCTTTGTTTAAAGTGGACCAACACCCAGGATTTTGACTATCCTGGGTTTTGGTCCACTTCGGTGGGGCACCCCGATCGGGGGTGCCCCGCTGTGTGAAACCCCCCAGAACGCCCGGAAACACTCACCTCACCATGCTCCTATGCGGGCGCTCGTCCAATCAGAGCGCTCAGAGCCGCTGTGGTATGCACATACAAGCAGTGTCCAACCACAGCGCCTCTGAGCGCTGGAGGCCGCGTCTCGCACTTCCCTCTAACAGGGAGCGCGCCCGCGCCGGCCATTCACAAACGGCCGCGCGGGTGCGCGCCCTGCTAGAGGGAAGCGCGAGACGCGGCCCGCGCATACACCGTTGGAACGGGGTTAAGGTAAGGTTTCTGGGCTTCCTGGGGGGTTTCACCCCGCAGGACATCCCGATTTCGGATGCCCCGCGAGGGGGGGGGGATCTGATCGGCTCGGGAATCTTATAGATTCCCGGGCCGATCCCCCCTGGGTGTTGGTCCACTTTAAAGTGGACCAAAACCCACCCAGGAATATACAAGACTCAAGGGCAGGCATACTCTCACCCCCCCCGGGCACCCAGATTCAGGAGGCCCCACTGTGTAAAACCCCCCAAGGACACCTGGAAACTCACCTTCTTTACCGGTCCAATGGTACATGAGCAAAAAGTGATCACATCCCCATACTCCTTTAGCAGTGCGCGTGCCCACGCCAGGCATTTCTGATTGGCCGGCAGAGGCATGCTCCCTGTTAGAGAGTAGCGGGGTACGGGGCTGTCAGCGCGCTTGGAGCCGCTCACCTTAGACGAGCTCTTGGACGAAAGGACGGGAGCTGATCCGAGCGTGCTCACTGGACGAGAGGCTGCGAATGCGCCATAGGAGCGTGATGCGTGAGATCAAGGAGGCAAGGACCAAAAAAACACAGGATAGTCAAAACTCACCTCACCACGCTCCCACGTAGCCACGGACAAGCGGGTGACAGCGGCGGACAAGGCAGCGCGTCCGCCACCGCCTCCCGCGCGCCCCTCTGACAGGGCGCGCGCCCGCGCCGGCCATTCACAAACGGCCGGCGCGGGCGCGCGCACGCCTAGAGGAGCGCACGGGAGGTGGCGGCGGCAGCGGCCAGGTGAGATTTTGGGGGCTTTTGGGGGGGGTCCCTCACCGCTGGACATCCGAGATCGGGGGGGGTGAGGGGGGTGATCTTATAGATTCCCGGGCTGATCACCTATGGGTGACAGTCCACTTAAAAAAAAAAAATATATATATATATATATATATATATATACCAAGGGTCGCTAGGATGCAGAAAGTATATCAAACTATTGTACCAGGTGCAGGGCCGTATGTAGGGTTTCATGCCCTAGGCACTTTTTGGCCACATGCCCCTATTGGAGGGCGGGGAAAATTCCCTAGGGCATCCTGAATTGGGATGACCTACTGTGTAGAAACCCCGGATCACACGATCTACACACCTCTTTACGGAGCCCTCGCTGCCTCTCAGCGCCGCTGCCACATTCCCAGCATTCTTCTAGCTGTGGTGTGTACCCAGGCCAGGCCGCTCTGATTGGGCAGCCCAGGCACGCACACAGCTAGGGGTCAGCTGGGATGGGGTCGCTGGTGCACTCGGCTCATTAGCTAAAAGGGACCAGTGAGCTGAAACCAAGAACGCTGATTGGCTGAGTTTCCTGAAGGATTTGTGGGGATACACACAGCAGGGCACGCCAGATTGGGATGCCTGGTCTGAGAGAAATACCCAAAAGAGTGAAATTCCTGAGTGTTATTCCTCTTTAAACTCTGCATTTAGTAAACTTAGTGCATTATCAGAGTGTATTGTGCAGTGGGGCATCCCTATGCTGCCAGTGTAATGCACTATGAAGGGGAAGCCATTGCTCTCACCCCCAGGGTTAGTTATAAAATGGTCTGAGCGGCTGCCACCCCTCCTTTGTTTCTTTTGAATTTGTGCAAGCACATGGGGTGTGGGGTCTAGGCTGTATTGCAAGGTCTTTGACCCTTCCACCCCATGGGCTGCACTTGAGAGGTTTAGGGCAACCTCAGGTAAGCCTGCTCCCAATTCATCTATTGCATTGTATGTCCCAAATGGGGCTCTCAGAGATTAGAGTTAGGACGGCACCTCACAGGGGCACCTAGGCGCTGGTGGTGCAGCTTCAGCTACTTCTGCAGATGTGTGTGACCGAGTTCTGTGTTTTTAACCAAATTTAGAGACAGATTTTAGGTTGGTCTGCAAGCTAACAGGGTTGAGTGCTGTGGCTCCTTTAAAGTGGACCAACACCCAGGATTTTCACTATCCTGGGTTTTGGTCCACTTCGATCGGGGGTGCCCCGCTGTGTGAAACCCCCCAGAAAGCCCCAAAAACTGACCCCGCTCCCATGTGACCGCTCCAGCAAATCACCGCCGACGGACAAATGAGCGCCCCCTCCGCCGCATCCCGCGCATCACTCTTACAGGGAGCGCACCCACGCCGGCCATTCACAAACGCGCGGGACGCGCGGGAGGCGGCGGCGGCCGGCGCTGGAACGGGGAGAAGGTAAGGCTTGTGGGCTTACTGGGGCGGTTCCACCCTGCGGGACATCCCGGTTTCGGATGCCCCGCGGGGAGGGATCTGATCGGTCCGGGAATCTTACAGATTCCCAGGCCGATCCCCCCTGGGTGTTGGTCCACTTTAAGACTTGTATCCTAATTGCCCTGCTAACGTGCACCTCCCAGGTTAGTTATAAAATGGTCTGAGCGGCTGCCACCCCTCCTTTGTTTCTCACCCACAGGAGGTCATGAAACCTGCAGCCAGACCAGAGCCTCAGCAGCACCCTTTGCCAACAAGTTGCCCCTGCACAGAATCCTCTGGGTGCCCTCAACCCAAAGCTCTTAGCTAGGTCCCAGAAGGTCTCTGCCAGGCTGCCATCTTGTCTGGGACTGCAGGGACACCATGTACATCATGGGAACCAGCTGCTTGCTTTGATTGCAAAAAGAGAAGCCTGCGATACAGGGCCAAGCTTCCCATAGCCTGGCTCTGTGGAAGAAGCTTCAAGTGGACCTCAGCTGGGTTAGAGAGTTCTGCAATGCTCGGTGAGACAGGCTTCTCCAATCATCCAGAAAGCATTAATCCAGACATTATTCCAGCATAGAGTAAAGCTTCACCTTTATTGGTCACATTAATACCACCCAGCTACAGAAGACAACAGGCTGCCATGGCAAGAAGTGTCACGCTGGGGATTTCCCCTTATTCATGCATAGGATTTAGGACGTCCCGCTGTGTGAAACCCCAAGACCGCCCTTTTCGCCATTCCCACAGCGCATGTGTGAGCTATCATCCAATCAGAGCTGTATGCCATGGAAGGGAGGCACGGCCGCATCCCATCTCCTTTTCTGATGGCAGGATGTTGGAGCGTGCCACAGAAAAGCCAGCGATGCAAGCGCGCCTAGCGAAAATGCCATGGGAGAGCCATAACAGGTGAGTATTATGGGCTGTCCTGGGGGTTTCACACAGCTCCACATCCCAAATCAGGATGCCCCAAAGAGTGACTGGCTTGGGGTCCTAAAAGCGGACCAAAAGCCCCAGGGCCAGATTATAAGGGGGGGGGGCCCAAGGGGCACGTGTCCTGCAAAGGGGCCTCCACCAACCTTTGGGTTATGGTCTGGCCCAGGAGGCTTTTTAGTCTATGGTCTGATAGGCCGGAGGGCCAGCAACAAAGCCTTTTTTTGTTTTTGCAAAGCTGCAGCCAAAGCCACCACAGGGCAGGACGGAGAATCTAGAGCAGCAAAGCCGCCGCCAGCAACACTACAGTGATGTGTGCAGAGCTGTCACTGCACATAAGCCACCAAGCACAGCCCTATTTCCACATATTACATTATATATATATATTACATTATATTATATCCTATTACACTACTCCCCAGCATCTAAAGTTAATATATTGTAAGTTTTTAGTCACTTACTTAATATTCTTTCCCCCACTGGGCTGCAACTCAGTTCAGGACTCTAGGATACGGGAGCCGCCATCTTGACTCAGAAGCATCACACTTACTGAGGAGAGAAGAGTGAGATAAAGTACAGGGGGGCGGGGTTATAGCTGTGCTTTGCTCAGAAAGAGCAGAGCTGGGGTCAGGGAAAGGTCAGCAATCCCAGAATGCAGAGCAGCATAATCAGAAGACACTTCCTGTTTGCAGGCTGCCTGATGCTCCAGGAGCCACCATCTTGGATGTTTAAAGGCTCATAACATGCAGTAGATGCAGGTACGATGATATTTAATGTGAGCAATCTGTATGGACAGGGTGTGGGGAACATATAAGATAGGCTCTTATTCAGGGTGAGGGTCCGGAATAATGTGGGCAATCTGTATGTACAGGTTGTGGGAAACATATAAGATAGGCTCTTATTCAGGGTGAGGGTCCGGAATAATGTGGGCAATCTGTATGTACAGGGTGTGGGAAACATATAAGATAGGCTCTTATTCAGGGTGAGGGTCCGGATTAATGTGGGCAATCTGTATGTACAGGGTGTGGGAAACATATAAGATATGTTTTTATTCAGGGTGAGGGTCTGGATTAATGTGGGCAATCTGTATGTATAGAGTGTGGGAAACATATAAGATAGGCTCTTATTCAGGGTGAGGGTCCGGATTAATGTGGGCAATCTGTATGTACAGGGTGTGGGAAACATATAAGATATGTTTTTATTCAGGGTGAGGGTCCGGATTAATGTGGACAATCTGTATGTATAGAGTGTGGGAAACATATAAGACAGGCTCTTATTCAGGGTGAAGGTCCGGAATAATGTGAGCAATCTGTATGTACAGGGTGTGGGAAACATATAAGATAGGCTCTTGTTCAGGGTGAGGGTCCGGATTAAGGTGAGCAATCTGTATGTACAGGGTGTGGGAAACATATAAGATAGGCTCTTATTCAGGGAGAAGGTCCGGATTAATGTGAGCAATCTGTATGTACAGGGTGGGGAAACATATAAGATAGACTCTTAGTCATGGTGAAGGTCCGGATTAATGTGAGCAATCTGTATGTACAGGGTGGGGAAACATATAAGATAGACTCTTAGTCATGGTGAAGGTCCGGATTAATGTGAGCAATCTGTATGTACAGGGGGCAAACATATAAGATAGGCTCTTATTCAGGGTGAAGGTCTGCTTTAAATATCAGGATCAGATTCATTACTAGCGCCAGGTAGCGACAGATGAGCGTCTGTAGCGAGGCATTGAGAGGGGACGCTAGTAGTCGCTGTGCTTGGCCATAGTTCGCTGTTTTAGAGCGTCTCAGTCGCTGGCCGGCATTGATGAATATATTGTGTGAGTTGCTCTAACACCAGTACAGTGCTGTATGGGAGCGAACGGTAGCGCCAGCTCCGTGCGACCGACTCACATCATATTCATCAAAAAAAACAGCCTCACACAGCGCCGGCGCTCAAAATCGGGTCTTTGTAGCCCAGAGCGCCAGACGCTGTGTGATTAAAGTCTGTTTTTGAACATGTATCCACCAGTAACAAAGCGAAAACATATGGAATGACATTGTTATAACATTAATACTTTATAATCAGACCTGTAATGACAATTCTGCATAAATATATTATAAATCAAAAAATTAAAAGAAAATCCTGTTGAAAGAGAAGAAAAGTAACGTCCATTGCAATGTATGGGAGAGCGACAGGTAGCGACAGGTAATATCTGGAAGGCAGAGCGCTAGCGCTATACGCTGAGCCGTCTGTGATGATGAATCGGTCGCTACGTGGCGCTGTTAGAGGCGCTCACCAGATTCGCTTTGATAAATGTGGTATTGCGTACAGCGCCCGGCGGTCACCTGACGCTACCTGACGCAGCCAGTCGTTACCTGGCGCTATGGCTTGATGAATAAAGTACATGTCTTTTTTATTTCCTTTTCTATATTGATGTTCTGTCTCGTTCCGTTATATGATACAAAACCTTAATAAAATATATTCAACTAAAATACAGAAAAATGTTACAGTATAAACTGACTGAAGACCTAAAACACAAAGGACGCTATTATACAGCAGCAAAGCCCTTCATGTTGGGATGTGGGGTAAGCGGTGACATGATTATATTATTCTATTTACACAGCAGACATTTATAGTCAGTATGAGGTCAGCACAGGGCAGCCAATCACAGCAGAGAAGACGGCGCTTTACTGATAAGAAAGAGGAAAGTGATGCACATCGGCCATTTCTTGTAAATCATGGGCTGTACATTCCGGGAAATGGAAACTGAAAAGGGAAACAAAGCAAAACCTAAACAACACATTACACTCCATTCAGCACAAGGGAAAAAATGATAAAAGCCCTTATTCATCAAGGGATAGCGCCAGATAGCGCCTTGTAAATGAGAGATAGCGTCAGGTAGCGCCTTGTAAATGAGAGATAGCGACAGGTAGCGCCTTGTAAATGAGAGATAGCGCCAGGTAGCGCCTTGTAAATGAGAGATAGCGACAGGTAGCGCCTGGTAAATGAGAGATAGCGTCAGGTAGTGTCTTGTAAATGAGAGATAGCGTCAGGTAGTGTCTTGTAAATAAGAGATAGCGCCAGGTAGCGCTTTGTAAATGAGAGATAGCGACAGGTAGCGCCTTGTAAATGAGAGATAGCGTCAGGTAGTGTCTTGTAAATGAGAGATAGCGCCAGGTAGCGCTTTGTAAATGAGAGATAGCATCAGGTAGCGCCTTGTAAATGAGAGATAGCGACAGGTAGCGCCTTGTAAATGAGAGATAGCGTCAGGTAGCGCTTTGTAAATGAGAGATAGCGCCAGGTAGCGCCTTGTAAATGAGAGATAGCGACAGGTAGCGCCTTGTAAATGAGAGATAGCGACAGGTAGCGCCTTGTAAATGAGAGATAGCGCCAGGTAGCGCCTTGTAAATGAGAGATAGCGTCAGGTAGCGCCTTGTAAATGAGAGATAGCGCCAGGTAGCGCCTTGTAAATGAGAGATAGCGACAGGTAGCGCCTTGTAAATGAGAGATAGCGCCAGGTAGCGCCTTGTAAATGAGAGATAGCGTCAGGTAGCGCTTTGTAAATGAGAGATAGCGTCAGGTAGCGCCTTGTAAATGAGAGATAGCGTCAGGTAGCGCCTTGTAAATGAGAGATAGCGTCAGGTAGCGCCTTGTAAATGAGAGATAGCGTCAGGTAGCGCTTTGTAAATGAGAGATAGCGTCAGGTAGCGCCTTGTAAATGAGAGATAGCGTCAGGTAGCGCCTTGTAAATGAGAGATAGCGACAGGTAGCGCCTTGTAAATGAGAGATAGCGTCAGGTAGTGTCTTGTAAATGAGAGATAGCGTCAGGTAGTGTCTTGTAAATAAGAGATAGCGCCAGGTAGCGCTTTGTAAATGAGAGATAGCGACAGGTAGCGCCTTGTAAATGAGAGATAGCATCAGGTAGTGTCTTGTAAATGAGAGATAGCGCCAGGTAGCGCTTTGTAAATGAGAGATAGCATCAGGTAGCGCCTTGTAAATGAGAGATAGCGACAGGTAGCGCCTTGTAAATGAGAGATAGCGTCAGGTAGCGCTTTGTAAATGAGAGATAGCATCAGGTAGCGCCTTGTAAATGAGAGATAGCGTCAGGTAGCGCCTTGTAAATGAGAGATAGCGTCAGGTAGCGCCTTGTAAATGAGAGATAGCGTCAGGTAGCGCCTTGTAAATGAGAGGTAGCGTCAGGTAGCGCCTTGTAAATGAGAGATAGCGTCAGGTAGCGCCTTGTAAATGAGAGATAGCGTCAGGTAGTGTCTTGTAAATGAGAGATAGCGTCAGGTAGCGCCTTGTAAATGAGAGATAGCGTCAGGTAGCGCTTTGTAAATGAGAGATAGCGCCAGGTAGCGCTTTGTAAATGAGAGATAGCATCAGGTAGCGCCTTGTAAATGAGAGATAGCGTCAGGTAGCGCTTTGTAAATGAGAGATAGCGACAGGTAGCGCCTTGTAAATGAGAGATAGCGCCAGGTAGCGCCTTGTAAATGAGAGATAGCGACAGGTAGCGCCTTGTAAATGAGAGATAGCGTCAGGTAGCGCCTTGTAAATGAGAGATAGCGTCAGGTAGCGCCTTGTAAATGAGAGATAGCGTCAGGTAGCGGCTGGTTAATGAGAGGTAGCGACAGGTGAACGCCGGACACGGCAGCAATTACACATTTATCAAGCAGAATCTGTTTAGCGACTGGGATAGCGCCATGTAGCGTCCGATTCATCATTCTCCCAGCCTCAGCGTACAGCGCCGGCGTTCAGCCTTGCAGAGCGCCACGTCTTACCTCTCGCTGCCTGTCGCTCTCCCATACATTTCAATGGACACTTTTTTATTTCTCTTTAAAAGGTTTTTTTTTTATTATTTATTTTTTTTTTATATCTCAAATAATGTTGGGATCTGTCCTGGACTAGAAAAAGCCATTTTTTTATTTTTTTTAAATGTATATATTTATGCAGAAATGACATCACAGCTCTGCCATTAAAGTGTCATGTTACAATGTTGTTACAATGTAATTCCATATGTTTTCGCTTTGTTACTAGTGGATAGATGCTGAAAAACAGACTTTAATCACACCGCCTCCTGCGCTCTGGGCTTCAGAGAAACATTTATGAGCGCCGGTGGTGTGTGAGGCAGTTTTATTTGATGAATAGGCTGTGAGTCGGTCGCACTGACCAGACGCTACCATGCGCTCCCATACAGCGCTGTACAAATCATATAGCGACTCCCCACAATGTATTCATCATTACTGAACAGCGACCGAGTCGCTCTGAACTAGCGACTCACGGCCGAGCACAGCAACTACTAGTGGGCGCTCTACAGACGCTCATCTGTCGCTACCTGGCGTTAGTGATGAATCGGCCTCTCGGTGTAGTTACAGCAGAGTAAATAATATGGAATGCAGCATCGGGATCACCAGTCCCTATG
>CM051234.1:16585392-16637892 GCA_027917425.1 Gastrophryne carolinensis | reverse complement strand
GTTGGGAGAGCGTGTTGCTGGAGCATTGGGATGTGTTACCCGAGTATAGACAGGGAAGGAAATCCTCAGTCATGTATTGGACGCAATAATAAATCATGGGCTTTGTACCGATATCATAATAAGATGGCAGTATTGCATGATAGTAAAGAGACTCCATTACCCGCCATGATCTCTGGTAACAAAGTCAGGATATATCTGGATTATGAGGCCGGGAAGATCTCCTTTTATGAGTCAGGTAATCCAAGCCGACACTTACACACCTTCACAGCCACCTTCACTGAGCCCCTCCATGCTGCATTTTATGTATAATTAAAGGAAGCTGTAACTGTGGGATAAACAGATGTGGCCGCCATTACCTTGGGGTGAATATAAGATGAGGCCTCCAATCTCTCATGATCTCCATCCAACACTGGATCATTATCATGTTATATTCTGCCAAAATGTTCTTTGTTTCTATGTTTCAGTAAATAATGTCGGAGGCCCATTAACAGAATCATGTATTTTACATTTTAAAAAATCCTTTTGCTCCCACAGTGCAGGTTCGGCTGAAACCAAGTGCGCTAACTGGCTGAGCGTTGCACTTAGCCAATCAGCGCGCTCGGTTTTATTCCGCTTCCTACAGCAGGTTAAGCAGCCTGGATAGCTAAGCAGCAAGTGCACCACTGGCTGCATCCCCTGCTCACCTTCTAGCCCAGTGCTTCTCAACTTTTCTAATGCCGTGACCCCACAATACAGTGTCGGAAACTGTCATTTCTCCGCCTCTTATTGAAATTAATAGGAGGCTGCGGCGGATTGTGTGGTAACTCGAGATTCTCGGGAGCTCTCTTCCTCAAAATCTGTCGCACTCACAATGAAATCAATAGGAGGCGGATTCAATTCCTCATTCAGAATATGGGAAAATAGTGGGAGATAACTATACATTGGGGAACAGTGTGAACTACATGTTATAGTGTCTCTTATAGTATAAGAGTGTAAATGTATAGTTTAAATGTAAGCTGCTTTGTGTACTGTATAATGATTACACACAAAGCACGTTACACTTACACAGTATTGTGTGTATGGTGTGTGCACTGTTATTACACCAGCAGGCGTCTCGCAGGCTCTCTTGGCTTCTGTCCTCCGGCGCTTCCTGCGTCCGCCCACTGATGATGTCAGCAAGCGCCGGACACACGTAATGCGCTGCTATGGACTGTGGAGCGTTCCCCCCGCTTCCCCCGCCCCTTAGGCCCCGGACGGATGATGCAATCACGTCTGCGCATGCGCACAGGCATTCAGTTTGGAACGCGCATCCATAACGGCGTGCGTTCCAGCTGAATAGCGCTGCTGCAGACGGTAGCGCGACTTTTAGATTCCCGGGCCGATCAGCATCTGGTGTTGGTCCACTTTAAGCTACAGCCGCCCTCAATGCAAAGCAAAGCAAATACAACATCAATGACCTATTATTAAACTAAAAAAGGGAAAGTGCAGCAACCTTCCCCTTATGTAATCCCCATATCTCCCCTTCCCTTCATTGTAACAGCTGAGGAGAGAAATGTAACAGGTGCTGCACTATGGGGTTTATTCATCAAGGGATAGCGCCAGGTAGCGGCAGGCAGCGTCTGGTGAACGCCGGGCGCTGTACGCGAAACCTCATTTATGAAAGCGATTCTGGTGAGCGACTCTAACAGCGCCAATGTAGCGTACGATTCATTATTACAGACGGCTCAGCGTATAGCGCCGGCGCTCTAGCTTCCAGAGCCAGGTATTACCTGTCGCTACCTGTCGCTCTCCCATACATTTCAATGGACGTTCCATTTCTTCTGTTTAAACAGGGATTTTTGTTTTTAATATTTTTTTTTCCTCTCAAATAATTGTGTGACCTCTCCTGGCCTAGAAAGAGTCATTTTTGAAAACATTTTATATTTTTTTATATTTTTATGCAGAATTGTCATTACAGGTCTGGCATTAAAGTATTAATGTTACAACAATGTCATTCCATATGTTTTCGCTTTGCTACTGGTGGATACGTGTTCAAAAACAGACTTTAATCACATAGCGTCTGCCGCTCTATGCTACAGCGCCCAGATCCAGAGCGCCGACGCTGTGTGTGTGTTTTTTTGTTGAATATGGTGTGAGTCGCTGAGAGTCGGTCGCAATGAGCTGGCGCTACCTTTCGCTCCCTGCAACGCTGTACTGGTGTTAGGACACCCAACATACATCTCACTCATCAATGCTGGCCAGGTTACTACAGCGACTGAGGCGCTCTGTTACAGCGCCCGATAGCCGATCACAGCGTATACTAGCGGTCGCTCTTAGCGCCTCTGTACAGACGCTCATCTGCCAATAGCTGGCGCTAGTAATGAATCGGCCTGTGTGTGTAAGAACAAGATGAATCTTATGAAGGAAATGTTTTATATTTGGGGGAAGCATTAGAGATGAGTAAATTTCTATAAAATTCGGCACGGACGAGTCACAGAATTTCCCATCATTCACCTCTGTGGGAGGCTAACTGCATAAAAAAGAAAGTCTCCGATTCTGGATGCCCCGGGGGTAGGAAGCAAGCTGCCCTGGAATCTTATAGATTGCTGAGAGTTTTGGTCCACTTTAAGTAACATATTCATTGTGGGGCATTAGCACGCCTGCTGACCCCCCAGTTATTAAGCAGAGGGCACCTGCAGACCCCCCACAATTTATATCTTACTTAAAGTAATAACAGGTGTTGGTCCGGTTTAACGGGTGTTTGTCCCTCTTTCTGCTGATAGAAAGAACCTCGGGGAGGGGGGGGGCATCTATAATGCTGGAGCCCCCTCGCACCTAACTGCACAGAACACTGAGAATACTCACCTTCATTACCAGCCGGGAAAGGAGTCCCGTGATTGGCCGGCAGGACCTGCTCACGTGACCGCCCAGCGGGCAATCGCCGGACTCCTTTCCCGGCACTGGCTGAGTATTCTCAGTGTTCTGTGCAGTTAGGTGCGAGGGGGCTCCAGCATTATAGATGCCCCCCCTCAAGGTTCTTGCTGTCAGCAGAGAAGGGACCAACACCCCTTAAAGTAATAATGGGTGTTGATCCGGTTTAACATGAAAAAACTAGAGGTCTACAACCCCAAGTAAAGCAGCTCACTTGGATAGCGCTCCCTCCAACCTCTGTGTTACCTTATTAAACATAGAATTATAATTATAACATTCAAATATGTTTTACTAATAATCTGTATCAATTTCTCAACTACCACCTGTTAATATTGTACTTAAAATATCATTTACAAATCATCAATAAAGTCTCACTGTCCACATAAAAAATTCTGTCTGTGGTGTCTTGATCCGATGCGTTTCACCAGGGGGCTTCCTCAGGGAAGATTTCCAGCACAGTTACATTGAAGATTTTTTTTAAAGTTTCTTCTCTCACTTTTTTTTAACTTTCCAGGAGCTGTTATTTCACACTCACTGTGTGGGCTAGATAATATGTATAACCTTCTATTTGACATGGTTATAGTGATGTTATATGTCTCTATGCGCCTTATTTCTTGTTTACAGCATTATAGAGCTTAAGGCCCCATCAGCGCCTTCCTGGTGTCACGTTGTTTTTCTTTTGGTCTTAGGTGCCCCTCCCTAGGTGTAGGGTGACAATCACATTTGGGGTGAGAATTACACATTTGGCAGGGTAGAAGGGAGGCCGAAATTCAAGTACTGAGTATTTAAAATGGGCACAATTAACATACAAGCCTGCAGACCCCCCCACACACAACTAATAGGCAGAGTGTCCCTACAGACCGCTCCCCAAATGAATATGCAGAGCATGCCTACAGACCCCTCACCTACACTGCACCTATGCAGATTCCCCTACCAATTAATAGAAAGCGCATGCCTGCAGACCCCCCCAACAATAGTTGTTTCCCTGTCTCTCAACAGAACGAGCAAGAATGTCATGTCGTCTGATGGGTCCAGATTTCCCCTGTTCCAGAAAGATGGCGGCATCAGGGTAAGAGCAGGGCCGTATTTAGGATTCGTGGTGCCCTAGGAACTTTTTGGTCATGTGCCCCCCCCCCCCCCCCCAATGAACACACACACTTCATAATTAATATATTTTTGTGAAAGATGTGGATATTGCTAATTCTAGGAGACTTAATTGTTGCCTGTAATTAAAATTATCAACACTAAATGCAGGACCAGGAAAAATAACATTGATAGAGTGAATATAGCCAAATATGGCCCCTTATGTCCCCTTTGCATTGTATGTGACATAAGGGGCCATATTTGGCAGTAACATGTGCTTGGTGGGCAGCACAAGTTGTCAACAGTGAAAGTAGACAGTGTTACTGCAGAAAACAAAATGCTAATGTGCTGCAGAGGCAACTGTAAATGGAAGGTAGATCACCACAGGCAGCAAGACGGGGGCAACAAGAAGGTGGGACAATGGGCAACAAGAAGGTGGTACAATGGGCAACAAGAAGGTGGGACAATGGGCAACAAGAAGGTGGGACAATGGGCAACAAGAAGGTGGGACAATGGGCAACAAGAAGGTGGGACAATGGGCAACAAGAAGGGAGAAAGGAGTAAATCAGGGAACAAGAAGAGGGCATAGTGGGCAGCAAGTATGGGACAGAAGATAGAAGCAGCGGCTGCAGGAGGAGGGCAGAGTGGGCAGCATGAAAGGGGTGGAAAGAAGAAATTACAGGAAATGAGCACAGTGGCCATCAGGAGTTGAAGGAAAATGGGCAGCAAACCAATGAAACTGACTCTGGAGGCCCACCCTATAGTAACATGGAAATATTATTGGTCTATTTTTAGGGCTCAATCCCACAAATGTTACGTCAACCATGCATGTGGGAGAGTGGGAATTCCACACTGCCTATGGGAAATAGGAATGCCACACTGCCTATGGGAAATAGGAATGCCACACTGCCTATGGGAAATAGGAATGCCACACTGCCTATGGGAAATAGGAATGCCACACTGCCTATGGGAAATAGGAATGCCACACTGCCTATGGGAAATGGGAGGGGGAATGCCACACTGCCTATGGGAATGGGAGGTATGCCACACTGCCTATGGGAATGGGAGGGGGGAATGCCACACTGCCAATATAGGGAATGGGAGGGGGGAATGCCACACTGCCAATAGGAATGAGAGGGGGGAATGCCACATTGCCTATGGGAATGGGAGGGGGATGCCACACTGCCTATGGGAATGGGAGGGGGGGGCACACTGCCTATGGGAATGGGAGGGGGAATGTCACACTGCCTATGGGAATGGGAGGGAGCATGACACACTGTCTATGGGAATGGGAGGGAGCATGACACACTGCCTATGGGAATGGGAGGGGGGGGCACACTATGTTGTCCACTGTTGCACTGGGCACCAATGATCTAAAGCAGCAGTAATAAAGTACTTTTAGTCGAGGTCCATTTACCGTGGTCTGTGCCAAGTTGAAGGTCCAGGGGGAGGGTGTAGTTGAAATCTCGGAATAAGTTGAGAGCTCGGAATAAGAGGGATTGATGGGAGCAGTGCTGGGAAAAAGAGGAATGGATGTAGGAAAAGCTGGGAATGAGAAATAAATGATGGAGGAAATGTAAATAAGAGGGATGAATGGGGGCAGAGCTGGGAACAAGAAGGATGAATGGGGGCAGAGCTGGGAATAAGAGGGATGAATAGGGGCAGATCTGGGAACAAGAGGGATAAATGGGGCAGATCTGGGAACAAGAGGGACAGATGGGGCAGAGCTGGGTATAAGAGGGATGGATGGGGTAAGAGCTGGGAGGAGATGGATGGATAGTGGCAGAGCTGAGAGAATGGGGGATGGAAGTGGCAGAGCTAGAAATAACAGGGGATGGGTAGGGGCAGGACTTGGTGGCATCAGACAGGGACAGCTATTCCTCTTCGGCGGAACATCATGATTTGGATGCCCTGTCATGTAAAACCTCTGGAATTGCCGGTAATTCTTACCTGACCGGCAGCCCCAAGGCAAAGTACTGCGGGTGGCACCTCTAATATATTAAACAGTAAAGTGAGGTGCACTGCCCCTGCAAGGGACCCTGCAAATGCACAATAACACCAAGAAATTGGGTGTGCCCTCCAAACGCCCCCCTTAATGGGTCCCTGGGGACTAACAATTGCACTCTCACAAAGGTAAGAATATAAAGTAGTCTTTATTATACCTGACCGGCAGCCCCACAGCACATGCACTGACTCTTGGCCATTCAGTGTGGCTGTATCTTTATTCATGTTTTAGCAAACGCAGCCAGCAGACATAAATGAAGATACAGCTGCACTAAGTGGTGGGGAGCCTGTGCATGTGCCATGGGATGCTAGTAGATTGTGCAGAATCTGTGGGTTTCACACGACAGGGCAATCGATTGCCCAGCAATGAGGAACAGCCAGCCCTGAAAATAAAGATAAAAGATGCTGCAGTGCTGTGACTTCTGGTCCCCCGGCTCTGAGAGATCAGGGTGCAGAGCAAGAGACAGAAAGTCATAGAGAGAACAGGGACAAAAAAAGAGTGCATGGAAAAAAAAAGTGTAAATAGAAACAGAAAGAGAGGGAAAGACAGAGAGTGCAACCAGATGGAGAAAAAAGACAGAACTAGAATCAGTGAGAGGAGAGAGAACAAGAGGAAAGTCCAGGGAGTTAGACAGACTGAGAGACACACAGAGTGACTGCAGAAAGAAAAGCAGGAAAAGAGACAGCAAGAGGAAAGTCCAGGGAGTTAGACTGAGAGAGACACACAGAGTGACTGCAGAAAGAAAGGCAGGAAATCGATTGTGTACTGGCCATATCCACTAACCACCAAGGATCTTAAAAAAAAAATAAAAATATATATATATATCATTAACACCACTGTGCTGCAGTCAGCCCGCCCCCAGTCTCAAGCCCAGCCCTAGCCACGTGCCTAGGTGTGCCTTACAGCAAATACAGCTCTGATTAGGTGTTACACTTTAATAGTTAAAAAAGAAGATGCTAAAGTTCACTCCTTTTTTACCTTTTTTTAATTCAGACCAAAACCCATATAACCTGTCTCTGGGATCTAAAATTTTCTGAGGCCATATCACTGTTTGCCTTTGGGGCATCCTGATTTGGGATGCCTGCTGTATGAAATCTTGGCGTTTGCCAAGTACTCACCTCGATCTGGAGGTCACAGGTGCATGAGCAGGTCCTAGCCAGCATCATCTGCAACCCTCTATCTGCTGCCTTCACCTGAGCTTGGCATTGTCACGATGGTTCACTCACCTGCTCCCTGGTCCTGCGACCTCCTCTGTCGGCCGCTCACATGACATCGAGCGTGCCGTCGCACAGTCACCATGTCGCCTTCAGGCGACCTGCTCAAGGGGAGCTGCGACCTGCCTACTCTGCCCGGCTCCTCTGTTCGTCTTTCCATGGTCCTCAGTTGATTGGGCCAGTGAACCCCAGCGTTTAATGTGGGGCAGGTTGCCCATATTGTATAAGGGCTAAACAGCCCGCAGATAGTTCATGCGCCAATGAGCCCGAAGTTCCCCTGCCAATCCCCAGCGCCTAAGCCCTATGTCGGTAATCCCAGCTCACCCATTTATTGTCTGTGATAGTGTGCCACTGAGTGTTGTAGTTCCCCTGAACCAGTGTTGTCCTATGTACCGCGCACCCTCTGACCACGCAGCTTGACCCTGCTTTTTGCTACTCCCTTTGGTGCCGTGTATTGTGAGGACTGTCCTTTTGTGTATGAACCCAGGCTTGCCCAACATTGCCTGGTCTGGTCCCTGGTTCCCCTGCTTGATCCCCTGGATTCTATGGAACCTGGCTGTGACTGGTTAAAGTGTTGGCTACCTCCACATCAACCTCCTCCTCCACCTCATGTGCAACCATTTCATGTCCCCAATAAATAGGGAAACAGGTCAGTCTGCAGCACCCCGGAACAGTGGCGCACCCAGGATTTTGTCCTGGGAGTCCAGTTGGGGCAGGCAGGGGCATGGCCTGGAAAAGGGGTGGCACCTCGTGAGAAGCATATCTGTGAACTTCTGCGGACAAGAAGGAGGGGGAGAGGTGAAGCGCTTAAGTGAGTTGTAGAAGACAGCAAGAGGGGTTCAGTAAGTCTTGAAGGCCATCAGCAGAGGGTGGAAGGGTTAGGTGAGTGGTGGAGGACAGCAGCAGAGGATGGATGGGTTAGGTGAGCAGTATAAGAACAGCAGTAGGGTGTTGAGGGGTTAAGCAAGTGGTGGAGGACAGCAGCATGGGGTGGGGGTTAGGTGACTGGTGGAGGACAAGGGAAGGTGAGGAAGGATTAAGTAAGTGATGGAGGGACAGCAGCATGGGGTGGAGGGGTTAGGTGAGTGATAGATGACAGCAGCAGGGGGTGGAGGGGTTAGGTTAGTGGTAGACAACAGCAGCAGAGGGTGGAACGCTTGGGTGAGTTATAGTGGACAGCAGCAGGGTGTCAGGAACCGCTTACCGGATCCCCGTTCCAGCGACGCCTCCAGGCGGCCAGCTGCAGCTGTCGCTGTGCGGCGGCTGCGCCGGGCGGCGTCGGCTCGAGCAGCGTCAGCTCGAGCGGCGCCCAGCTCAGCCACACCCCCCGCTTCCTCCTCCAGTAGACATGCTCGCACGCGGCCACGAGCACGTGTCTGTTATGCCCTCCGGCGACGCTGTGCTGCGCGCACCCGCCGGAGGATCAATTAAAGGGTTAATCAGCCCCATTGATATCTTGGCCTTACCTCCTCCCTTGTTGCCAGCCAATTACCCTTGGAATCCTACGTGCACCAATCAGTACACTGCTTCCCTCAGACCTGTCCCTATAAAGGCAATTCCCTCTCAGTTGTGAATTGCCTGTGATAGCGCTCAGAACCCTGTGTACTCTATTCCTGTGAAGTTTAGCCTGTTGCCGATTTGATTGTACGACCATTCTCGATCCTGAATCCTTGTTGCCGACCTCTGCCTGTATTGACGCCTCTTGATCCTGAACCTTTGTTGCCGACCTTGCCTGTACTGACGCCTCTAGATCCTGAACCCCTGTTGCCGACCTCAGCCTGTACCCCGACTACGTCTTGCCTGATCCTTGGTGCCGCTACGATCTCTGCCTTCCTGTTATCGACCTATTGCCTGTCTCTGGACTTCCGTCACTCACGCTCCAGTTATTGGTTCTCCAGATCTCTCCATATAAGCTAGCATCCTTTGAGCCAATAAGTCCTGGGGGCAACCGATCCCGGGTAGGCGTACTTGCGTCCCGGCAAGCGGGGGCTCCTATAGGTGAAGCTGGCTGCGGAGATTGGGGGTTGCAAGCTCATTAAGAGGTCTGGAGTTACCCCCTAGCGTGACATTATCACAGGCCCAAGATGGATGACCTGGTACAGCAGGTGCAAGCTATGGCCACGGCGATAAACCAGCTTGCTCAAAGAGTGGCCAATCAGGAGTCTCGTCAGTTACCGGCATCCTCTGTACCACCTCCACTGCCTGAAAATTTTTTTGGAGAACGAGCAAAATTTTCCAATTTTAAGAATTCAAACTGAGACCCATCTCCTCAGGCACTGAGCCCCAACGAGTAGGCCTAGTCATCTCTCTGCTTCAAGGAGACCCGCAGTCCTGGGCCTTTAGTTTACCATCTCATGATTCTGCCCTACAATCCGTTACTGCATTCTTTAGTGCTATGGGTGTTCTATATGCTGATCCTGATCAACAATCTACGGCAGAGAATAGGCTTCGGGCCTTAAGACAAGGACGGAATTCGGCTGAAGATTATAGTGCTGAATTCCGCCGCTGGGCTATCGAATCTAGGTGGAATGATCCCGCTCTGTGTAGTCAGTTCAGGGTGGGGCTGTCGGAAAGCATCAAGGATGCTTTGGTCAATTTTCCTCCACCCACAGACCTAGACCAATTAATGCAGGTCTCCATTAAAATAGACAGACGTCTTAGAGAGAGGGCTAGGGAGAGATCCAGGGCTCCCACGTCCTTCAGGTCCTTCCAGAGTCTTAGTTTCCCGGCTACCCGTGGGGAGAATACCTCAACTACCTCCCAGGAAGAACCCATGCAATTAGGGAGAACCCGGTTATCCCAAGAGGAAAAAAAGCGTAGGCTATCCAAGGGGTTATGCCTATATTGTGGGAACTCGGGACATTTCACTGGGTCCTGTCCTAACAAGGGGAAGCCGGCGGAAAACTCCCACACCTAGATCAGGGAGAGAGTGCTGGTCTAGGTGAGTCAGTTTGCAACTCTCGCCAAAATAAGATGCTAGTTCCTATTGACCTGTTTTGGGGTTCTTCGAACCAAACAGTTTCCACCTTTATCGACAGTGGTGCGGCAGGAAACTTTTTGGACAGGAGTATGATCTCCATTTTAGGTATCCCTTTAGTTCCTCTTGAAAGATCCCTACAAGTTTTGGCTATCAATGGGAAGGCTATCCAGGGGGGGGCAATAAATACCAAGACCCCACCTCTTCGGTTAATTGTTGGCTCTTCCCATTCTGAGTTCTTAGAATTCTTTGTCTTCGACTGTCTAGGAACTCCAGGGGTTTTGGGATACCCCTGGTTACAACTCCACAACCCGGTGTTAGATTGGCGGGCTGGGGAGTTGATCAAGTGGAGTGATCATTGCAAAAATCACTGCTTTAATACAGGTCTCAGAAGTGTGCATGTTTTACCTCAGGGATTACCTCAGCCATATGCAGACTGGGTTGATGTCTTCTCTGAAAGTTCTGCTGATACTCTTCCTCCACATCGGTCTTATGACTGCCCTATTGACTTGTTACCTGGCACGATTCCCCCGAGGGGAAAAATCTATAATCTTACTCTGCCCGAGGAGCAAGCTATGAGGGAGTACATTACCGAAAATTTAAGGAAGGGATTTATCCGCCCCTCTACTTCACCTGCTGGGGCCGGATTCTTTTTTGTAGAGAAAAAAGATGGCGGCCTGAGACCATGCATTGATTATCGAGCCTTGAATAAAATCACTGTTAAGAACCGATACCCCTTGCCCTTGATTGGGGATCTGTTCAATCAAGTCACAGGGGCCGGAATTTTTTCCAAGTTGGATTTAAGAGGGGCATACAATCTGATTCGCATCCGGCAGGGGGATGAGTGGAAAACTGCATTTAATGTGAAAGACGGCCATTACGAGTACCTGGTCATGCCTTTTGGTCTTTGTAATGCGCCAGCCGTCTTTCAAGATTTTGTTAATGATATATTCAGAGAATACCTCGGCAGATTTGTGGTCATCTACTTGGATGATATTCTCATTTTTTCTAATTCCTTATTGGAGCACAGACGCCATGTTAAGTTGGTACTACAAAAGTTAAGAGAGAACAACTTATTTGCTAAACTTTCTAAATGTGTGTTTGAAGTCACCACAGTTCCCTTCCTAGGGTATATTATTACCGACCAGGGTTTGGAGATGGACGCGGGGAAAGTTTCGGCGGTTCAGGATTGGGTTCAACCCAAGACCCTAAAAGAATTGCAGCGTTTTCTAGGTTTTGCAAATTTCTATCGGCGTTTCATCAAAGGCTTTTCTCATGTTGTAACACCACTTACTAACCTTACCCGCAAGGGGGCCTTTACTGCTAACTGGCCCCCCTCTGCCTGTGAGGCCTTTCTAACCTTGAAACGGGCCTTTACTTCGGCACCTGTGTTAATTCATCCAGATATTCATAAGGCCTTCGTTATAGAAGTAGATGCTTCGGAGCTGGGAGTGGGTGCAGTTTTGTCACAATATTCTGGTAACCCTGAGCATCTCCATCCATGTGCTTATTTTTCGCGTAAATTCAGTACCGCGGAACAAAATTATGATGTTGGCAATAGGGAACTATTAGCTATTAAACTGGCATTTGATGAATGGCGACACTGGTTGGAGGGTTCATTACATCCTATAACTGTGTACACCGATCATAAAAATCTCGAATACATAGGTTCTGCCAAGAGGCTGAACTCTCGTCAGGCACGTTGGGCATTATTCTTCTCGCGCTTTAATTTTTTTTTTCGTTCAATACGTTTTTATTGCACAAGCTACAGTACAGATATACACATTATCAATTAGTAGTACAATATTAAAATCAACACCTCAAGATACCTTGAGTAACAATATAAACTTATAATCTTGTAGAACTGAGCTAAACATTCTTCTTACACAATATAGGGGACGTATAAGCTCAAAATATCAGCTCTCAGCTTATATTATAAGTCCCACTCCAAACATAACATCTCTACATAACCAGAGAACTCAATAAATTCTTGCAAATTTCAGGCTAAATATTCAAGTGAAAGAATTGAAGAAAATAGGGACATAACAAAAACAGAAGAAGGAAAAAAAAAAAAAAAAAAAAAAATAAGGGGGGGTAGAGAAGAGGAAGGAGAGGGGAGGTAGGGAGGAAGGGGAGGGAAAGAATAAGGGAAAAGGGGAACCAATGTGGAGGCGCATGTTAATGTGCATCAACATTCAGATGCTCAAAAGGTTTTCATTAAATGCAACAAGGAAAACTTCCTTTGTCCAAGGGGTCCACACTTCTCGAAACTCCCCCAACCTATCCTCGTGAATGGCCGATAACTTTTCCATTGCCATAATATTACTTACTCTATTCTTAAAATCCCTAAAGCTTAATGTTGTTGCTTTCCATGCCTTGGCTATTACCATCTTGGCACAGGTAAATATATGGTATAATAGTTGTCTTTCTTTTGCCGAACTACCCAATAGGGGTTCATTTAAGAGTGCTACCCAGGGGTCTGGACTTATATTTCTTCCAAAAATTCTTCCCAGCATATTATAGATCTTATTCCAAAATGTTCTAACTATTGTGCATTTCCACCAAATGTGACTATTTGTTCCGAGCACGTCACAGCCACGGAAACAGGTACTCTGCATTGCTCCTGCTATATGTGACATTTGCGCAGGGACCATATACCAGCGTAGAACAACTTTGACATTCGCTTCAATAGCTTGTACTGAGGCCCTTTTCCCAAAAGATGCCTGCCACATCTTCTGCCATGTTTCCGGAGTTTTCTCTTCCTCCAATTCAGATTCCCATTTCTTTCTATATGGAAGAACGCCCCCATCTAATTTCGAGCAAAGTGACTGGTAAATTTTTGCAATAGCACTCCTACCTCTCGGATCCTGCATACAACGTGTTTCAAAACAGGTAAGGTCTTCAAGATTTGGAGAATTTTTCACTATTGATCTCACAAAATGGGAAACTTGTAAGTATCCAAAAAGGTCCTTGGACAGCAGGCCATATCTTTCTACAAGGTATGAGAAAGAGGCGATACTAGATCCCTGACAGCAATCTCGCACACATCGGATACCTGCATTTTTCCACCTACTGAACCTAGAAGGGTCCGTGATCTCTGGAGTAAATAACAAGTTCCCCCAAAGAGGCATTAAAGGCATATGCGGAGAGGCCAGCCCGCCCGAGAATTTAACGTCATCCCACAGCCATAAGGAATGGATCATGACTGCATTCCTCATTGCTTTTCTCGCCTTTGGTGTGAGCCAAAGGAGGTCACTGATCAATAATGGAGCAGCTATAGCTGCCTCGATACGAACCCAACCAGGTACATCTACAACAGTATGGTATGAGAGAAGTTGAGCAACCTGTGCTGCTTGGTAGTACTTATCAAATCTCGGAACTCCCAGGCCCCCTGCAAACTTTGACCTTACCATAATCTTTCGTGCTATCCTTTGTCGTTTGTCATTCCAAACGAACGTGAGGACCTGGCCCTGTAGCTCTCTCAAAAACTTAGATGGAAGCCGTATTGGCAGGGTTCTTACCAGATACATAAATTTAGGTAATAAGGACATCTTCACCGCCGCCACTTTACCAAGCCACGATAGGTTGTATTCCTTCCACTGTGCCAACAGATTAGTAAATTTCCTACGTAGGGGAAGAAAATTTGCTGCAAAAAGGGAATCATAGTTATTGGTCAGAGCTATTCCTAAATATTTAATAGCATTGTCTTCCCAGCTAAAGTCATATACAGAATGTAGTTGTCGCCAAATATTCACTGGAAGATTAATATTCAGCGCCTTGGATTTAGTGGTATTTACACAAAGACCAGAGATCTTTGCAAATTGGTCTAAAATGTGCAGTAAATTTGGTAGGGAGACAATGGGGTTTGAGATATTTAACAGAATGTCGTCCGCAAAAAGGCTAAGCTTATGCTGTTCACCTCCAATTGTTATTCCCGAAACGTCTGGGGACTCCCTGATCATTTGAGCTAATGGTTCTATTGCCAGAGCAAACAATAAGGGGGACAGAGGGCAACCCTGTCTCGTTCCTCTAGCCAGAGGGAAGGGATCTGACCTGTATCCACAGTACTTCACAAAAGCCACTGGGGCATTGTAAACCGTTTTCAATATGTTTAGGAAATGTGAACCAAAACCCCATTTCCTAATCAGGCAAAAGAGATACTCCCAAGACACAGAATCGAACGCTTTTCTGATGTCCAGTGAGAGCAACATAATAGGTTGATCCCTTTCTCTGGCTAACTGCGAGATCTGGATAACTCTCCTAATGTTATCTCCCGCTTGTCTGCCTGGTATAAAGCCAGTCTGATCGTTATGGATTAAAAGTGGTAAGAACCCTGCCAATCTGTCTGCAAGTACTTTAGCAAGGATCTTGACATCCAGATTGATTAAGGATATCGGTCTAAAGTTTGACCAAATAGCATGGTCAGAATCCGGTTTTGGAATCATGCTTATCGACGCGGTGAGTGTTTCTTGAGAGAAAGACTCACCCCCTCGAACTGCATTGAAAACCGCCGTCAATTTTGGAGCTAATATAGAGTTAAAACTTTTATAATAAGCCGCCGGGAAACCGTCTGGGCCCGGCCTTTTATTAGGTTTCAGACCCGCTATCACTCGCTGTACCTCTGCGACGTCGAAGTCACCTTCCATAAGGTCTCTCAGCCCGTCGGGTAACATGGGTAGTGAAAGCCGATCTAAAAAAACGGAAATTTCATCTACATTTGGCGGATTAGGATTGGAATATAATTTAGAGAGCTGCGTTCTAAAAATTTCTATGATCTTAGCAGGATTACTATAAATAACCCCTCTATCACTTTTCAATCTGATTGGGCGATAGGTTTGATCGGGAGTCTTTAATCTTCTAGCCAGTAGAGAGTCAGGCTTGTTCGCTCTACAATAGTATTTATGCTTGATTCGTCTCAACGCATTCTCCGCGTTACCTGCTAGGGCTAAGTTTAGTTCACTCGTTACTTTATATAATTTAGCTCTAAGCTCTGCGGACATTCGTCCTTTAGCTAAGTCAGCTAGTTCTAAATATTCCTTCTCTAATCTATCTATGTTGGCGTTCCTTTCTCGTTTTTTCTTCGTAGCTAATTGTATTAATTTGCCCCTTATAGTAGGTTTATGAGCCTCCCAACATATAGTAGAGGAAACTTCCGGTGTCATATTCAATTCAAAATATTCAGTTAATGACTCCGTAATGGATTGAACTAAAGTCGGGTCTGACAATAGGGAGACATTTAGAGACCAAAAAAATCCTGATGGCCTATTGAGAAGGGAGTTCATCTTGAGTAACAAACCATCATGGTCTGACCATGATATTGGGATAATACTTACCTCTCTCATTTGTGCCATCGTAGTCAATGGTAACAAAAAATGATCTATTCTAGTATATACTGAATGTGGGTGTGAAAAATGCGTAAAATTTTGAGTGCCTGGATGGGCTTCTCTCCAGCAATCGGCCAATGAATAAGAATCTAACAGTTTCCTAAATGCTTTTGAAGACGTAACCATTTGGGTGTTAGCTAGAGTATTTGTAATGGATTGTCTGTCAAGAAGAGGATTTAAAACTAGATTTGAGTCTCCGCAAATTATCGTTGCCCCTTTAGCGACTGACATTACCTCCTTCAGAAAATTAGACAAGAAGGGTAGCTGATTAGTGTTAGGTGTATAATAAGTTGCAAATGTCACCTCAACATCCTGCATTTCCCCAATAAGAATAAGGAATCTTCCCTCTGGATCGGTAATCTCTCTAGTGCAATGGAATTGTGAGCCTCTTCGAAATCCTATAAGGACCCCTTTTTGTTTTGTTTCGGCACAGGACATAAAAATTTGTGGATATCTGGCATTGAGAAATTTGGGCTTAGAGGAGCTCGAGAAGTGTGTTTCCTGGAGGCATAATACATCTGGGCGCAATGTATTAATCTTGCGGAGTGCTAAGTTCCGTTTATTAGGAGAGTTAAAACCCTGTACATTTAATGAAAATATTGTCGCCATGGTATATAAATGTACAGTATAAAGTATTACTAGGTGTAAGAGAAAGGGAAGGTAGGGGCAAAAAGGGAAGGAAGAAGGGAAAGGGGAAGGGAAAGTCTAGAAGTGAGGAAGGGGAAGAAGAGAGAAAAAAAAAAAAAAAAAAAAGAGATATCTAACTACCAAGGAGAATAACGAAATAAAGCTCGTCTATTCGGTTCCGTGTAGGAGGGCGATCCTCTACTCAACTCCCACAGAGGTATCTAAACTTTCAAGGGCAATAGCTCTCAGCACGGACTCGAGCAGACGCAGTGTGCAAAAAATTATTTTATATTGTAGTGATAAAATTAGCACTTAAGGTAAGGTAATCTACCTCAGATTTATCGTGAGCACGACATATGAATGCCACCGGACAAAAGGGGGTTATTAAGACACGTAACTAAGGCAAACCACGCTGAAACACTTAACCATCGGATGTTTCATAACAAATAACAGGGAATAGCCCGCAAAAAATGTCAAGTATCAATAGCAGGGCTTCAATATTCAACATATCAAAAACTTATTTTAAGCGTATCGCCAACTTTATAATTATCCCAACTTTAACACAACTAATTAGGTTTCAATTATACGGGAACAGTTGTAAATATAAACCCATATACCACACTGTAAACCAGTACGGCATGAAGAATTTCAAGTGTCTTCATAGGACAATCGGACACCTCTACTATTAGTAGATGTCCATCGCTTCTGCCTTTTCCCTGCTCGTTGCATTCTAGGGGAATCATCCACGGTTCTGGATGATTTGGATCCGGGCGTCTTGGACAATTGCATGGCTGACATATGTTGCTGCAGTTCCTCAAAGGATGTGGCGGAGTAGGAGTCTCCTTTAAATTCAAATGACACACGAAAGGGGTATCCCCATTTATATTTAATATTATGATCACGAAGTACCAGCAATAAAGGCCTAAGCTCTCTCCTTCTGGCCATAGTGGCGGCTGAAATATCCGAGAACACTTGAAATTTACATCCCTGGAAGAGGAGATCAGTAGCATCTCGGGCGGCTTTCTGGATCAGATCTTTACTGGCAAAAAAATGGAACTTGGCGATAATATCGCGCGGGGGTTCTTCTGGTGCGCGTCTCGGGCCCAGGGCCCTATGTACTCGATCAAGTTCAAGCCGCTCAGCCGGTATCCCCGGGACCAACTCCTGACACAGTGCTGTGACAACCGCTCTAGTATCTTCCATATATTCTGGGAGGCCCCGGAAACGTAGATTTGCTCTGCGGTCCCTGTTCTCAAAGTCCTCCATCTTGGCACTTAATATAGAGTTGTCCCTTTTTAATTGTGAAAGCTCGGATTCTAGGACTCCTTGTGCCATAGTAATGTCTCCCATTTTTTTATCTAATGTAATTAGGCCGCTAGAGACTTTGTCAATTTCTTTAGATAAATGCTCCATAATGAGTCGAGTGTTAGTTGCAAGAGCTGATTGAAGCAAATCATCTATTTTTGGTAGTAAGTCAGAACTCATTGACTCACGTGCTGAAAAAGGGACAGTGTCCTTCTCACTTGCGAGGAAGGAGGCCTCACTGCCTTCCACTTCCTCCATCTCCTCAGCTGACAGGCCACCCGCCATCTTGCAGCTTACCTTTGCTGCGTCAGGGAGTCTCCTCAGCCTCCTCTGATGTCAGACCTCGCCTCGTCAGGTCCCGCCGTCACCCGCCACTCGTCCAGCCGGTCTGCTATGTGTTGGGATGCAGACAGCACATCCGCCCGCACTCTGCGGTCCGTCGATCAACCCGCGGGTCCGGCCCGCCACCACTGTCACCTCCCGCTGGCTCCGCCGATGATCCGCCTCACCCGCCGCAGCTCGCGCTGACTCCCGCTGTCACTCTGGCTCAGTGACCAAAAACGGGAGGTAAGTCGCGTGTCCGCCCCTGCTATACCGCCCGCTGTTTGTCCGGTGGGCACGGAGCTCGCTTAGCAGGCAGCCATCCGAGATCCGTGCGCCTGCACACTCTCGCGCTTTAATTTTATTATTACTTTCAAGCCGGGTGTAAAAAATACTAAAGCTGATGCTCTATCTCGCATGTTCGGTGAATGTAAGGATCGAGGTGATTCTGGTGAACCAATTTTACCCACGGGTTGTGTGGTCGGGGCGTTACTTCCTGATCTCTCCAATACCTTGGCGCCGTTTCAAGATGAATCTCCTAGTAATGTACCTTTGGGGTGCCAGTTTGTTCCGCCGCACCTGCGTTCGGATGTAATTCGCGAATTTCACGATGCCAAGACTGCTGGTCATTTGGGTAACCGTAAGACGTTTATGCTTGCCCGTCGTCATGTATGGTGGCCTACCATGAGACGCGACGTTACTGCCTTTGTCGACGCTTGTGCTATTTGTGCTCGAAGTAAAGGAGTTCACAAGGCTCCTAGTGGCGGTTTGGTTCCTCTTGAAATTCCTGCTGAGCCATGGACCCATATTTCTATGGATTTTATTGTAGATTTGCCTCTCTCACATGGTAATACTGTAATATGGGTGGTCGTAGATCGTTTCAGTAAGATGGCACATTTCGTTCCTTTGGCCAAACTTCCTTCTGCACCTGAGCTTTCGCGGCTGTTTACTTCGCATATTTTTCGTATTCACGGTATTCCGTCCAATATAGTCTCTGATCGGGGTGTTCAATTTACTTCCCGTTTTTGGAAACACTTCTGTTCACGGTTGGGAATACAGATCTCTCTTTCTTCTGCCTACCATCCCCAGACTAATGGGCAGACGGAAAAAACTAATCAAACTTTGGAACAATACTTAAGGTGTTATGTTTCTGATGCCCAAGAACAATGGGCGGAATTTATTGATTTCGCCGAATTTGCTTACAATAATGCGCCTAGTGAGAGTACCAAGGTATCTCCTTTTTATTGTAACTTAGGGAAAAATCCTAGAGCTTCTTCCCTTTCAGGGTCACCTTCCAATCTGCCGGCGTTGGAGGAGTGGCTTCAAGAACGGAAGAATATCTGGACACACATTCAGGAGATTCTTAAGACCACTGGTTTGAGGTATAAGAAGTTTGCCGACCGCCGCAGATCACAGGAACCTACTCTTCGAGTAGGCGATCTAGTTTGGGTCTCCACTAAAAATATTGCGCTCCGTCAGCCATCTAGCAAATTAGGTCCAAAATTTATTGGTCCTTTTCCGATTATCAAGAAGTTGAATAATGTGTCTTTTAAAGTTCAACTCCCGCCGACTATGAAAATACCTAATTCCTTTCAAGTTTCACTGTTAAAACCGGCGAAGAATGCTCCTCCTGCTGGTCCTGCACCAATTCTTCTTGATAATGAGCCCGAGTATGAAGTGAATAAGATCTTGGTTTCACGTAAAGTGCGTAATTCTTTACAGTATTTGGTGGATTGGGTTGGCTATGGTCCGGAGGAAAGATGCTGGGTGGCAGCGAGGGATGTTCATGCCAATGCTCTTGTAAGAAGGTTCCATCGTGACAATCCAGGGAAACCGGGTGAGGGTCCGGAGGCCCCTCGTGAAGGGGGGTACTGTCAGGAACCGCTTACCGGATCCCCGTTCCAGCGACGCCTCCAGGCGGCCAGCTGCAGCTGTCGCTGTGCGGCGGCCGCAGCGGGCGGCGTCGGCTCGAGCAGCGTCAGCTCGAGCGGCACCCAGCTCAGCCACGCCCCCCGCTTCCTCCTCCAGTAGACATGCTCGCGCGCGACCACGAGCACGTGTCTGTTATGCCCTCCGGCGACGCTGTGCTGCGCGCACCCGCCGGAGGATCAATTAAAGGGTTAATCAGCCCCATTGATATCTTGGCCTTACCTCCTCCCTTGTTGCCAGCCAATTACCCTTGGAATCCTACGTGCACCAATCAGTACACTGCTTCCCTCAGACCTATTCCTATAAAGGCAATTCCCTCTCAGTTGTGAATTGCCTGTGATAGCGCTCAGAACCCTGTGTACTCTATTCCTGTGAAGTTTAGCCTGTTGCCGATTTGATTGTACGACCATTCTCGATCCTGAATCCTTGTTGCCGACCTCTGCCTGTATTGACGCCTCTTGATCCTGAACCTTTGTTGCCGACCTTGCCTGTACTGACGCCTCTAGATCCTGAACCCCTGTTGCCGACCTCAGCCTGTACCCCGACTACATCTTGCCTGATCCTTGGTGCCGCTACGATCTCTGCCTCCCTGTTATCGACCTATTGCCTGTCTCTGGACTTCCGTCACTCACGCTCCAGTTATTGGTTCTCCAGATCTCTCCATATAAGCTATCATCCTTTGAGCCAATAAGTCCTGGGGGCAACCGATCCCGGGTAGGCGTACTTGCGTCCCGGCAAGCGGGGGCTCCTATAGGTGAAGCTGGCTGCGGAGATTGGGGGTTGCAAACTCATTAAGAGGTCTGGAGTTACCCCCTAGCGTGACACAGGGGATCTAGGGATTAGGTGGGTGGTAGAGGAAAGCGGCAGGGGATAGATGACAGTGGCAGGGGGTTTCACACAGTGGGGCATCCTAAATCAGGTAGGGATAGTCAAAATCGCAGGATTCAGTCCATTTTAAAGTCAAAATAAAATGCATTCCAGGGGACATCTTGATTATGGATTATGGATTATCCTGATTATGGACCCCCACAGTCAGAATCACGTAGTCATATAATTTCAAGATCCTACAGTGCTCAAATACAATATCAGCGGGGCTTTCCTGTGCAGCAGTGTCCCCGCTCTGTGCCAGTCTGCCAGCGGGCACATCTAGTGGAGGGATGGGGATGCGGCTACTCGTAGTCACATTTGAACAGCGTGGGATTGCACAATTAGGCGAATATGTAGCTGCGTTGGGCCTTAATGTAAAAGTAGATCTCACACCATATTTCTTACTATTATCCCCTAATCGGGCATAGTAAGTGATAGTGATAGTATATGTGGATAGGCAGTCTACCCTGAAATAGAAACTTTATATTATTCATGTAAATAGCCCATTTTTTTAACCCTGATGGGGTCAGATGGTGCCATTGTCAATAAATGTTTATAGTCCTTTCTTTTTTTGGTATTATTTTTAAAGTTTTTTTTTTTTCTGCAGTGGATTTTAATATCTAGAATGTGAACTTGGAGCTATACATTGTATCAGACACACCATGATGCTTGGCAGCTTTCCAGGGGGATTGTGTAATGTATCTTTATTTTTGTTACATTTGTCTTGTTACAAATGTGACACACTGCTGCCTGTATAAGATTGTTTTCTTTGAAATATGTTACATTCATTCACAGTGATCATGTCTGTAATACAATATGTATCTAAATGTTCAGATCTTATTTTCTTTGTTTAAAGTGGACCAAAACCCACCCAGGAATATACAAGACTCAATGGCAGGCATAATCCCACCCCCCTGGGCACCCAGATTCAGGATGCCCCACTGTGTAAAACCCCCCAAGGACACCTGGAAACTCACCTTCTTTACCGGTCTAATGGTGCATGAGCAAAAAGTGATCACATCCCCATACTCCTTTAGCAGGGCGCGTGCCCGCGCCAGGCATTTCTGACTTGCCGGCAGAGGCGTGCTCCCTGTTAGAGAGTAGCGGGGTACGGGGCTGTCAGCGCGATTGGAGCCGCTCACCTTAGACGAACTCTTGGACGAAGGGACGGGAGCTGATCCGAGCGTGCTCACTGGACGAGAGGCTGCGAATGTGCCATAGGAGCGGGATGGGTGAGATCAAGGAGGCAAGGACCAAAAAAACACAGGATAGTCAAAATCCTGGGTTTTGGTCCACTTTAGAGCCTAAATACAACTCATGTTTTACTGTACATATTTTCATGTCTATGATGTGCATCTGTGATCGCTCTTTGTCTCTCTTTAAAAAAAAATAAAAAATTATATATATATATATATATATATATATATATATATATATATACCGAGGGTCGCTAGGATGCAGAAAGTATATATATATATCAAACTATTGTACCAGGTGCAGGGCCGTATGTAGGGTTTCATGCCCTAGACACTTTTTGTCCACATGCCCCTATTGGAGGGCGGGGAAAATTCCCTAGGGCATCCCGAATTGGGATGACCTACTGTGTGGAAAGCCCGGATCACCCGATCTACACACCTCTCCCCAGAGCCCTCGCTGCCTCTCAGCGCCGCGGCCACATTCCCAGCATTCTTCTAGCTGTGGTGTGTACCCAGGCCAGGCCGCTCTGATTGGGCAGCCCAGGCACGCACACAACTAGGGGTCAGCTGGGATGGGGTCGCTGGTGCACTTGGCTCATTAGCTAAAAGGGACCAGTGAGCTGAAACCAAGAACACTGATTGGCTGAGTTTCCTGAAGGATTCGTGGGGATACACACAGCAGGGCATGCCAGATTGGGATGCCTGGTCTGAGAGAAATACCAAAAAGAGTGAAATACCTGAGTGTTATTCCTCTTTAAACTCTGCATTTAGTGCATTACCAGAGTGCACTGTGCAGTGGGGCATCCCTATGCTGCCAGTGTAATTCACTATGAAGGGGAAGCCATTGCTCTCACCCCCAGGGTTAGTTATAAAATGGTCTGAGCGGCTGCCACCCCTCCTTTGTTTCTTTTGAATTTGTGCAAGCACATGGTGTGTGGGGTCTAGGCTGTATTGCAAGGTCTTTGACCCTTCCACCCCATGGCTTGCACTCGAGGTTTAGGGCAACCTTAGGTAAGCCTGCTCCCAATTCATCTATTGCATTGTATGTCCCAAATGGGGCTCTCAGAGATTAGAGCTAGGACTGCACCTCACAGGGGCACCTAGGCGCTGGTGGTGCAGCTTAATCTACTACTGCAGATGTGTGTGACCGAGTCCTGTGTTTTTAACCAAATTTAGAGACAGATTTTAGGTTGGTCTGCAAGCTAACAGGGTTGAGTGCTGTGGCTCCTTTAAAGTGGACCAACACCCAGGATTTTCACTATCCTGGGTTTTGGTCCACTTCGATCGGGGGTGCCCCGCTGTGTGAAACCCCCCAGAAAGCCCCAAAAACTGACCCCGCTCCCATGTGACCGCTCCAGCAAATCACCGCCGACGGACAAGTGAGCGCCCCCTCCGCCGCATCCCGCGCATCACTCTTACAGGGAGCGCACCCACGCCGGCCATTCACAAACGTGCGGGACGCGCGGGAGGCGGCGGCGGCCGGCGCTGGAACGGGGAGAAGGTAAGGCTTGTGGGCTTACTGGGGCGGTTCCACCCTGCGGGACATCCCGGTTTCGGATGCCCCGCGGGGAGGGATCTGATCGGTCCGGGAATCTTACAGATTCCCAGGCCGATCCCCACTGGGTGTTGGTCCACTTTAAGACTTGTATCCTAATTGCCCTCCCAGGTTAGTTATAAAATGGTCTGAGCGGCTGCCACCCCTCCTTTGTTTCTCACCCACAGGAGGTCATGAAACCTGCAGCCAAACCAGAGCCTCAGCAGCACCCTTTGCCAACAAGTTGCCCCTGCACAGAATCCTCTGGGTGCCCTCAACCCAAAGCTCTTAGCTAGGTCCCAGAAGGTCTCTGCCAGGCTGCCATCCTGTCTGGGACTGCAGGGACACCATGTACATCATGGGAACCAGCTGCTTGCTTTGATTGCAAAAAGAGAAGCCTGCGATACAGGGCCAAGCTTCCCATAGCCTGGCTCTGTGGAAGAAGCTTCCTCAACTAAAGTGGACCTCAGCTGGGTTAGAGAGTTCTGCAATGCTCGGTGAGACAGGCTTCTCCAATCGTCCAGAAAGCATTAATCCAGACATTATTCCAGCATAGAGTAAAACTTCACCTTTATTGGTCACATTAAAACCACCCAGCTACAGAAGACAACAGGCTGCCATGGCAAGAAGTGTCACGCTGGGGATTTCCCCTTATTCATGCATAGGATTTAGGACGTCCCGCTGTGTGAAACCCCAAGACCGCCCTTTTCGCCATTCCCACAGCGCATGTGTGAGCTATCATCCAATCAGAGCTGTATGCCATGGAAGGGAGGCACGGCCGCATCCCATCTCCTTTTCTGATGGCAGGATGTTGGAGCGTGCCACAGAAAAGCCAGCGATGCAAGCGCGCCTAGTGAAAATGCCATGGGAGAGCCATAACAGGTGAGTATTATGGGCTGTCTTGGGGGTTTCACACAGCTCCACATCCCAAATCAGGATGCCCCAAAGAGCGACGGGCTTGGGGTCCTAAAAGAGGACCAAAAGCCCCAGGGCCAGATTACAAGGGGGGGGGCCCAAGGGGCACGTGTCCTGCAAAGGGGCCTCCACCAACCTTTGGGTTATGGTCTGGCCCAGGAGGCTTTTTAGTCTATGGTCTGATAGGCCGGAGGGCCAGCAACAAAGCCTTTTTTTGTTTTTGCAAAGCTGCAGCCAAAGCCACCACAGGGCAGGACGGAGAATCTAGAGCAGCAAAGCCGCCGCCAGCAACGCTACAGTGATGGGTGCAGAGCTGTCACTGCACATAAGCCACCAAGCACAGCCCTATTTCCACATATTACATTATATATATATATTACATTATATTATATCCTATTACACTACTCCCCAGCATCTAAAGTTAATATATTGTAAGTTTTTAGTCACTTATTATTCTTTCCCCCACTGGGCTGCAACTCTGTTCAGGACTCTAGGATACGGGCGCCGCCATCTTGACTCAAAAGCATCACACTTACTGAGGAGAGAAGAGTGGGATAAAGTACAGGGGGGCGGGGTTATAGCTGTGCTTTGCTCAGACAGAGCAGAGCTGGGGTCAGGGAAAGGTCAGCAATCCCAGAATGCAGAGCAGCATAATCAGAAGACACTTCCTGTTTGCAGGCTGCCTGATGCTCCAGGAGCCACCATCTTGGATGTTTAAAGGCTCATAACATGCAGTAGATGCAGGTACGATGATATTTAATGTGAGCAATCTGTATGGACAGGGTGTGGGGAACATATAAGATAGGCTCTTATTCAGGGTGAGGGTCCGGAATAATGTGGGCAATCTGTATGTACAGGTTGTGGGAAACATATAAGATAGGCTCTTATTCAGGGTGAGGGTCTGGATTAATGTGGGCAATCTGTACAGAGTGTGGGAAACATATAAGATAGGCTCTTATTCAGGGTGAAGGTCCGGAATAATGTGGGCAATCTGTATGTACAGGGTGTGGGAAACATATAAGATAGGCTCTTATTCAGGGTGAGGGTCCGGATTAATGTGGGCAATCTGTATGTACAGGGTGTGGGAAACATATAAGATATGTTTTTATTCAGGGTGAGGGTCCGGATTAATGTGGACAATCTGTATGTATAGAGTGTGGGAAACATATAAGATAGGCTCTTGTTCAGGGTGAGGGTCCGGATTAAGGTGAGCAATCTGTATGTACAGGGTGTGGGAAACATATAAGATAGGCTCTTATTCAGGGTGAAGGTCCGGATTAATGTGAGCAATCTGTATGTACAGGGTGGGGAAACATATAAGATAGACTCTTAGTCATGGTGAAGGTCCGGATTAATGTGAGCAATCTGTATGTACAGGGGGCAAACATATAAGATAGGCTCTTATTCAGGGTGAAGGTCTGCTTTAAATATCAGGATCAGATTCATTACTAGCGCCAGGTAGCGACAGATGAGCGTCTGTAGCGAGGCATTGAGAGGGGACGCTAGTAGTCGCTGTGCTTGGCCATAGTTCGCTGTTTCAGAGCGTCTCAGTCGCTGGCCGGCATTGATGAATATATTATGTGAGTTGCTCTAACACCAGTACAGCGCTGTATGGGAGGGAACGGTAGCGCCAGCTTAGTGCGACCGACTCACATCATATTCATTAAAAAAAACAGCCTCACACAGCGCCGGCGCTCAAAATCGGGTCGTTGTAGCTCAGAGCGCCAGACACTGTGTGATTAAAGTTTGTATTTGAACACGTATCCACCAGTAACAAAGCGAAAACATATGGAATGACATTGTTATAACATTGTGATGCTTTAATATCAGACCTGTAAGGACAATTCTGCATAAAAATATTATAAATCAAAAAAGTTTTCAAAAATGACTAGAGAAGAGAAGTGACACAATGATTTGATAATTAAAAAAAAGAAAAAAAAAAGAAAACCAGGTGAAAGAGAAGAAAAGTAACGTCCATTGCAATGTATGGGAGAGCGACAGGTAGCGACAGGTAATATCTGGAAGGCAGAGCGCCGGCGCTATACGCTGAGCCGTCTGTGATGATGAATCGGTCGCTATGTGGCGCTGTTAGAGGCGCTCACCAGATTCCCTTTGATAAATGTGGTATTACGTATAGCGCCCGGCGGTCACCTGACGCTACCTGACGCAGCCAGTCGTTACCTGGCGCTATGGCTTGATGAATAAAGTACATGTCTTTTTTATTCTTTCCTTTTCTATATTGATGTTCTGTCTCGTTCCGTTATATGATACAAAACCTTAATAAAATATATTCAACTAAAATACAGAAAAATGTTACAGTATAAACTGACTGAAGACCTAAAAAACAAAGGACGCTATTATACAGCAGCAAAGCCCTTCATGTTGGGATGTGGGGTAAGCGGTGACATGATTATATTATTCTATTTACACAGCAGACATTTATAGTCAGTATGAGGTCAGCACAGGGCAGCCAATCACAGCAGAGAAGACGGCGCTTTACTGATAAGAAAGAGGAAAGTGATGCACATCGGCCATTTCTTGTAAATCATGGGCTGTACATTCCGGGAAATGGAAACTGAAAAGGGAAACAAAGCAAAACCTAAACAACACATTACACTCCATTCAGCACAAGGGAAAAAAATGATAAAAGCCCTTATTCATCAAGGGATAGCGCCAGGTAGCGACAGGTGAACGCCGGACATGGCAGCAATTACACATTTATCAAGCAGAATCTGTTTAGCGACTGGGATAGCGCCATGTAGCGTCTGATTCATCATTTTCACAGCCTCAGCGAACAGCGCTGGCGTTCAGCCTTGCACAGCGCCAGGTATGACCTCTCGCTACCTGTCGCTCTCCCATACATTTCAATGGACGCTTTTTTATTTCTCTTTAAAAGGGTTTTTTTTTATTATTAATTTTTTTTTTATATCTCAAATAATGTTGGGATCTGTCCTGGACTAGAAAAAGCCATTTTTTTTATTTTTTTTAAATGTATATATTTATGCAGAAATGACATCACAGCTCTGCCATTAAAGTGTCATGTTATAATGTTATAACAACGTAATTCCATATGTTTTCGCTTTGTTACTAGTGGATAGATGCTGAAAAACAGACTTTAATCACACCGCCTCCTGCGCTCTGGGCTTCAGAGAAGCATTTTTCAGCGCCAGAGTGAGGCTGTTTTTTTGATGAATATGTTGTGAGTCGGTCGCACTGACCAGACGCTACCATGCGCTCCCATACAGCGCTGTACTAATCATATAGCGACTCCCCACAATGTATTCATCATTACTGAACAGTGACTGAGTCGCTCTGAACTAGCGACTCACGGCCGAGCACTGCGACTACTAGCGGGCGCTCTGAAAATGCCGCTACAGACGCTCATCTGTCGCTACCTGGCGTTAGTGATGAATAAGCCTGTGTGTACTTACAGCAGAGTAAATAATATGGAATGCAGCATCGGGATCACCAGTCCCTATGTCCTTCCCTACAGGCCTGTGCTTTCTCCCCCTGGGTGGACACTGGGCTCATCCTGATTGGCCCCTCCACTATATTCCAGGGCTGGCACCTCCCGGAGGTTTTGACACTTGGCTTACCAGCCCCTATATCTGCTGCATTGGGCTGCTAAGCTTTAGGGGAGGGAGGACATTTATCCACAAATAGCGCCCCCCCCCCCCAATAGAATTGTAGCCCCACTTCCCTAAAGCTCATCAACTGAAAGTGCCAAGTATAGGGGCAGGTAAGTCAGGGAGATGGGGAATGGGGGAAGTGCTGGGGCCCCGCCTCCTTCCCTCCCCCCCGGGCAGCCCCTATGCAGAGCCCAGCAGTAACGGGCAGGCTAATTCATCACTAACGCCAGGTAGCGACAGATGAGCGTCTCTAGCGCCATTTTCACAGCGCCCGCTAGTAGTCGCTGTGCTCGGCCGTGGGTCGCTACTTCATAACGACTCAGTCGCAGTGCAGTAATGATGAATACATTGTGAGGAGTTGCTATTTGACCAGTACAGCGCTGTATGGGAGCACATGGTAGCGACTGCTCATAGCGACCGACTCACACCATATTCAGCAAAAAAAACAGCCTCACAAATCTCTGGCGCTGAAAAATGCTTCTCTGAAGCCCAGAGCGCAGGAGGCGGTGTGATTAAAGTCTGTTTTTCAGCATCTATCCACCAGTAACAAAGCGAAAACATATGGAATTACATTGTAAAATGAACACTTTAATGGCAGAGCTGTGATGTCATTTCTGAAGAAATATTTAAAAAAATGAAAAAAATTGACAAAAAACTGCTTATTCAATGTCAGGAGAGGTCACAGAATTATTTGTGATTTTTGGAAAAAAAAATAAACAAAAGACAAATAAAGGATCGTCCATTGAAATGTATGGGAGAGCGACAGGTAGCGAGAGGTCATACCTGGCACTGTTCGCTGAGGCTGTGAAAATGATGAATCAGACGCTACATGGCGCTATCCCAGTCGCTAAACAGATTCTGCTTGATAAATGTGTAATTGCTGCCGTGTCCGGCGTTCACCAGCCGCTCCCTGACGCTATCACTTGATGAATAAGGGCCATGGACTGTCAGCCTGGGGCAGATTGGCCATCGGTAAAGCTTTTCTTTGTTTCTTTCTGTAACTCCTTCTATTCTTTGTTTCTTATCTTCTATTCTTTTCTCTTTCTTTCCATCTTTTTTTCTTTCATCTGTTCTTTCTGCCACTCCTTTTCTTCTTTTCTTTCTATTTTTCTTGCTTTCTTTCTTACTTCTATTATTTATGTCAGTCCTTCTATTCTTTGTTTCATTTCTTACTTTCTCTTTCCATCTGTCATTTCTTCTTTCTTTCTTTCTTTTTTCCATTTACTGTTTCTTTCATCTGTTCATCCTGCCATTACCTTTCTTGCCATCTATCATTTTTTTTTCTTTCACTTTTCATCGATTGTTTCTTTCGTCTGTTTATTCTGCCATTAACTTTCTTTCTTTCTCTTTACATCTATTATTTCTTTCTTTCTTTCTTTCTTTCTTTGTTTCTTTCTTTCTTCTCTTTCAGTGGATTATTTGTTTCTTTCTCATGCAGGCTGGCATCCCGTTGCCCGCTCCCTCCGGCTGTGTACATCTCTGCCCGTCATTCATATAGTCAGGGATGCCAGTCGCTCCGTTTTCTCAGCAGCCCAGAGATGTCACACAAGCTGGATGCCCCATGGATAGGGAGGGTCATATAAAGGGGTGTAACTTGAGGGGGTGCAGTAGGTGCAACCACACCGGGGCCCAGAAAGTCAGGGGGCCCCACTAGTGCTAAGTGGTCGCTCTGATCGGCTGTAAGTCGCTATTACAGAGCGCCTCAGTCGCTGGCCAGAATTGATGAATTTGATGCGTGAGTCGCTATAACACCAGTACAGCGCTGTATGGGAGCGAACGGTAGCGACTGATCATTGTGACCGACTCAAACTATATTCATAAAAAAAAAAAAAAACAGCCTCACACAGCGCCGGCGCTCAAAATTGTGTCGCTGTAGCTCAGAGCGCCGGAGGCTGTGTGATTAAAGTCAGTTTTTGAACACATATCCACCAGTAACAAAGCGAAAACACATGGAATGACATTGCTGTAACACTTTAGCGCCAGACCTGTAATGACAATTTTGCATAACAATATAAAAAAAATCAAGAAAAAAATCAAAAGTGACATTAAATAGTCCAGGAGAGGTCACACAATGATTTGATTAAACAAACAAAAAAAAAAAGAAAACCCTGTTTAAAAAGAAGAAAGGAAAACATCCATTGAAATGTATGGGAGAGCGGCAGGTAGCGACAGGTAATACCAGGCGCTCCTGAAGCCACAGCGCCGCCGCTATACGCTAAGCCTTGGGTAATGACGAATCGGACGCTACATGGCGCTGTTAGAGTCTCTCACCAGAATCGGCTTCATAAATGTGGTTTTGCGTACAGCGCCCGGCGTTCACAGACGCTAGCTGTCGCTATCCCTTTATGAATAAACCCCTTAGGCGACTTTCACACCAGGGTGGTCGGAATGCGCTAGCAATTTCCTATATAAATCACTAGCGCACATGCAAATACATTAGCACAGTGATTTACTTGTGATCACCATTCTATGGAGTTATATATTATATATATATATATTATTATATATATTATTCTTACTCCTCTAGCCGTTAAGGCGCTAAATAATCACCACTGAATAATCTGCCACGAACTTGTCTTTACCGTGTCACTGATTTACCACCAGTATCATATGTAAATATGTTAAAATGTATAATATGTATAATATATGTATAACATGTTAAATGTTTTTTTTTTTATATTTAATGTTTATAGCTCTAACGGGGGACCTCCCTTCCGAGAAGCAATCCTTGTATGTATCCTGTACTTACTTGGCGGTCAATAAAGTATTCATATTTGTATTATAATATATATATTATAGATATATATTATTATTATATATATTCTTGCAAGCGCTAGCACCACAAAGTCACTAAATGCAGAACCTTTGCAATGCAATTGCAATCGATAATTGCAGATATGAAGGCGCCTGGGCAAATGCAGGGCCTGTGTGACCAGAAAGTTCCTGGGCCGTTTTTTTTGTTCCCTGTCCACAGTCTGATGATGCGGAGCTTTAGAACACTGGCTTAGCCCTATGATTGGTGGTCTATGGCAAAGGAATTTAGAGGGTGTGCCACTACTCTTTCAGGAGCAGCCGTGTTCTGACAGGAAGGGAGAGCACAGCCATGATGAGGTGAGCTGCTGAATGACAGTTTATGCACTTTGCCTATAGAGCGCCTTTAATAGCGCTCTAGTGATCTTCCAATCAGATCCAGAGCACCAGGGCGAGGAGCAATCACTGGGCTGTGAAACAGAGATAAGCACCCGCCAGTGTTGGGGTCAGTGCTGGGAAAGCTTCAGGTTAAAGACACATAACCTCCATCTCCTGCTGCCCTTGAGCCTACATATGGGACCAGAAAACAGATGCATATTGTTGCTATTGGTGTAATTGATGCACATGTGTGCAGCTGTTTCCCATCCCCTGATGGAATGAGAACTGTAACAAAAAGGTTAAGCTGGTTATGTGATGGTTTGGCCCCTGATAATGGCTGCAAGGAAAACCTTCTATAGAAACATAGTAGGTTGACGGCAGAAGGAGAACATACGGTCCATCTAGTCTGCCCTTATGTGTATACTGAATGTTCTCTGTATCTTATGTGTATACTGTATGTTCTCTGTATCTTATGTGTATACTGTATGTTCTCTGTATCTTATGTGTATATACTGTATGTTCTCTGTATCTTATGTATATACTGTATGTTCTCTGTATCTTATGTGTATACTGTATGTTCTCTGTATCTTATGTATATACTGTATGTTCTCTGTATCTTATGTATATACTGTATGTTCTCTGTATCTTATGTGTATACTGTATGTTCTCTGTATCTTATGTGTATACTGTATGTTCTCTGTATCTTATGTATATACTGTATGTTCTCTGTATCTTATGTGTATACTGTATGTTCTCTGTATCTTATGTATATACTGTATGTACTCTGTATCTTATGTGTATACTGTATGTTCTCTGTATCTTATGTGTATACTGTATGTTCTCTGTATCTTATGTGTATACTGTATGTTCTCTGTATCTTATGTGTATACTGTATGTTCTCTGTATCTTATGTGTATACTGTATGTTCTCTGTATCTTATGTGTATACTGTATGTTCTCTGTATCTTATGTGTATACTGTATGTTCTCTGTATCTTATGTGTATACTGTATGTTCTCTGTATCTTATGTGTATACTGTATGTTCTCTGTATCTTATGTGTATACTGTATGTTCTCTGTATCTTATGTGTATACTGTATGTTCTCTGTATCTTAGGATAGATGGAGGCTTATCCCAGGCATTTTTAAATTCAGTGATGGGTGGTAAGAGAACCCAGCATAATGGGTGGTAAGAGAAACCAGCATGATGGGTGGTAAGAGAACCCAGCATGATGGGTGGTAAGAGAACCCAGCATGATAGGTGGTAAGAGAACCCAGCATGATGGGTGGTAAGAGAACCCAGCATGATGGGTAGTAAGAGAACCCAGCATGATGGGTGGTAAGAGAACCCAGCATGATGGGTGGTAAGAGAACCCAGCACAATGGGTGGTAAGAGAACCCAGCACAATGGGTGGTAAGAGAACCCAGCATGATGGGTGGTAAGAGAACCCAGCACAATGGGTGGTAAGAGAACCCAGTATGATGGGTGGTAAGAGAACCCAGCACAATGGGTGGTAAGAGAACCCAGCACAATGGGTGGTAAGAGAACCCAGCATGATGGGTGGTAAGAGAACCCAGCATGATAGGTGGTAAGAGAACCCAGCATGATGGGTGGTAAGAGAACCCAGCATGATGGGTGGTAAGAGAACCCAGCATGATGGGTGGTAAGAGAACCCAGCATGATGGGTGGTAAGAGAACCCAGCACAATGGGTGGTAAGAGAACCCAGCACAATGGGTGGTAAGAGAACCCAGCACAATGGGTGGTAAGAGAACCCAGCATGATGGGTGGTAAGAGAAACCAGCATTATGGGTGGTAAGAGAACCCAGCACAATGGGTGGTAAGAGAACCCAGCACAATGGGTGGTAAGAGAACCCAGCATGATGGGTGGTAAGATAAACCAGCATGATGGGTGGTAAGAGAACCCCGCACAATGGGTGGTAAGAGAACCCAGCATGATGGGTGGTAAGAGAACCCAGCATGATGGGTGGTAAGAGAACCCAGCATGATGGGTGGTAAGAGAACCCAGCATGATGGGTGGTAAGAGAAACAAGCATGATGGGTGGTAAGAGAACCCAGTATGATGGGTGGTAAGAGAAACCAGAATGATTGGTGGTAAGAGAAACCAGCATGATGGGTGGTAAGAGAAACCAGCATAATGGGTGGTAAGAGAACCCAGCATGATGGGTGGTAAGAGAAACAAGCATGATGGGTGGTAAGAGAAACCAGAATGATGGGTGGTAAGAGAAACCAGCATGATGGGTGGTAAGAGAAAACAGCATGATGGGTGGTAAGAGAACCCAGCATGATGGGTGGTAAGAGAAACCAGCATGATGGGTGGTAAGAGAACCCAGCATGATGGGTGGTAAGAGAACCCAGCATGATGGGTGGTAAGAGAACCCAGCATGATGGGTGGTAAGAGAACCCAGCATGATGGGTGGTAAGAGAACCCAGCATGATGGGTGGTAAGAGAACCCAGCATGATGGGTGGTAAGAGAACCCAGCATGATGGGTGGTAAGAGAAACAAGCATGATGGGTGGTAAGAGAAACCAGAATGATTGGTGGTAAGAGAAACCAGCATGATGGGTGGTAAGAGAAACAAGCATGATGGGTGGTACAACAATTTGAAGCTAAAATTATTTTCCTACTTCAAAAACAGATAATTTGTCTCAGGGGACCTCTGATGTTTTTGTTTCGAAGAGAATAATGTTCTCCAGATTTTGTGCTCTTCCTATCATGCAATTTGGTGACATTCGACTGTTTTAGTTGATCCCAAAGCCCTTTCAGTATCCCCCCCCCCCCCCCCAACAGACCTTAATGGGATTCATATTTGGCTGCCGCACAATTTTAGGGACTATCTGACAGAACTGCAGCAGATTCTGCTCAACACTAAACACAAAGAAGTTTTACATTCCCAGACTAGGATGGGCCAACTACGGGGACAAAAGATCTGTAACGTTTTCTTTTAATTTGTCTGGAGAGACAAATGAATATTTTGTCTTCAAATCAATTACTGATCACATGTTTAATGGTATAGCAAAGGGTCCAGTGCATTCTGGGATAATTCCCTCTATGTCTATGAGCCGAGTTCTGTGCACTCGCAAAACTGAAAACTGATAATAATGTCTCCCCGCAGTTATTGCAGCCTGGCAGTGGATGGGAGGAGGGATCACCACTTCCTGACTTGTTGCTGATCTACGCTGAGACTCGCAGGCTGTAACCTCCCCCCTGGAGGCCTGAACACACCCAGAGCCATATAAGTGGCCATCAGTAAGTCAGTGTGTAGAATACGAGTCACTCGCTGCCCGTGTAGCTCCTGCGCACACTCCCCGGGATTTTCACACACTTTCATTTCCTCCTTCTGCTTCCAGCGATGGCGTCTGCTGATCTGAGAAAAGAGCTGGAATGTTCCGTCTGTCTGAACGATTATACCGATCCTGTGACCCTGAAATGTGGACACAACTTCTGCCGGGTGTGTATAGATCGTGTGCTGGAGACACAGGAGGAGGCTGGAGGATACTCCTGTCCTGAATGCCGAGAGGAGTTTCAGGAGCGGCCTGCACTGATCAGGAACTTAAAGCTGCAGAACATCATGGAGAATCTCCTGTCTACTGAGTCAGGTCAGTCAGAGATCAGAGTCTTCTGTACTAATTGTATTGACTCTCCTGTACCGGCTGTTAAATCCTGTCTGCACTGTGAGGCGTCTTTGTGTGAGAGACATCTGAGAGTCCACAGCAAGTCACCAGAACATGTCCTCACTGACCCCAGCACTGCCCTGGGGAACAGGAAATGCTCTGAACATATGGAAGTACTGAAATATTACTGCACTGAGGACTCTGCCTGCGTCTGTGTGTCCTGCTATGTGATTGGAGGACACCAAGGACACAAGATGGAGTCACTGGATAAAGCTTCAGAGAGGAAGAAGAAGGCCCTGAAAGATGTTCTTCAGAAAGTGGCCATACAGAGAAAGGAGACTGAGGGAAGAGTCCAGAGTCTGCAGGACCACAGAAAAGAGGCCCAACAAAAGGCAACGGACATGTGTGAAAGGGTCACTGCCCTGTTTAGAGAGCTCAGAATACAAGTGACAGAGCTGGAGAAGAGAGTCCTGAGTGAGGTCTCCAGGCAGGCGCAGCAGGCCTCACTCCCGCTGTCACATTTGATCCAGCAGCTGGAAATAAAGAAGGACGAGCTGTCCAGGAAGATGCGTCACATTGAGGAGCTGTGTAACACCACTGACCCGCTGACCCTCCTGCAGGAACCAGACACTGGTGACTTGTGTGATACTGAGGAGGGGGGTAATGAGGACAGAGAGACACATGAGAAAACGCTCAGTGATGGAGGGGATCTAGATATGTCTCTGCTCTCACAGCAATTCCATACATTGTCTGATATCATAAGAGAGGTAAATGTAGGGATCTATATAGAGGGAGCAGACATATTGCTGGATGTAGACACAGCTCATAATGTATTACAAATATCACATGACAAGAAAACTGTGTCCTATGTAGAAAAATACCAGAATCGCCCAGAAACACCCAAAAGGTTCAAGAATTCTGTTCAAGTGTTGAGTAGCTGCAGTTTCTCATCAGGACGCCATTACTGGGAGGTGGATGTTGGGGGAGCGTGTTGCTGGAGCATTGGGATGTGTTACCCGAGTATAGACAGGAAAGGAATACCTCAGTCATGTATTGGATGCAATAATAAATCATGGGCTCTGTACAGAATCCATAATGAGATGACAGTATTACATGACAATAAAAGGACTCCATTACCCGCCATGATCTCTGGTAACAAAGTCAGGATATATCTGGATTATGAGGCCGGGAAGATCTCCTTTTATGAGTCAGGTAATCCAAGCCGACACTTACACACCTTCACAGCCACCTTCACTGAGCCCCTCCATGCTGGATTATGTGTAAGGAAAGAAAGGTGTAACTGTGGGATAAACACAGAGGTGGCCGCCATTACCTTGGGGTGAATATAAGATGAGGCCTCCAATCTCTCATGATCTCCATCCAACACTGGATCATTATCATGTTATATTCTGCCAAAATGTTCTTTGTTTTTTTAGTAAACAAAATCCATTTAACACCAGAAATGTGTCAGTAAATAATGTCGGAGGCCCATTAACAGAATCATGTATTTTACATTTTAAAAAATCCTTATGTAAAGCTGTTTTTTTTTAAAGCGGAACATCAACCCAAAATGTCACTTTTCGGTGTGAAGTTCCTCTCCGGGTGTAATCCTGGATAGGGATGCCCTGCTGTGCGGTTCTCCCCCAGGTTCCCCGAATCACTCACCTTCCTTTTGCTCCCACGGTGCAGGCTTGGCTAAAACCAAGTGCGCTAACTGGCTGAGCGTTGCACTTAGCCAATCAGCGCGCTCAGTTTTATTCCGCTTCCTACAGCAGGTTAAGCAGCCTGGATAGCTAAGCAGCAAGTGCACCACTGGCTGCATCCCCTGCTCACCTTCTAGCCCAGTGCTTCTCAACCTTTCTAATGCCGTGACCCCGCAATACAGTGTCGGAAACTGTCATTTCTCCGCCTCTTATTGAAATTAATAGGAGGCTGCGGCGGATTGTGTGGTAACTCGAGATTCTCGGGAGCTCTCTTCCTCAAAATCTGTCGCACTCACAATGAAATCAGTAGGAGGCAGATTCAATTCCTCATTCAGAATATGGGAAAATAGTGGGAGATAATTATACATTGGGGAACAGTGTGAACTACATCTTATAGTGTCTCTTATAGTATAAGAGTGTATATGTATAGTTTAAATGTAAGCTGCTTTGTGTACTGTGTAATGATTACACACAAAGCACGTTACACTTACACAGTATTGTGTGTATGGTGTGTGCACTGTTATTACACCAGCAGGCGTCTCGCAGGCTCTCTTGGCTTCTGTCCTCCGGCGCTTCCTGCGTCCGCCCACTGATGATGTCAGCAAGCGCCGGACACACGTAATGCGCTGCTATGGACTGTGGAGCGTTCCCCCCGCTTCCCCCGCCCCTTAGGCCCCGGACGGATGATGCAATCACGTCTGCGCATGCGCACAGGCATTCAGTTTGGAACGCGCATCCATAACGGCGTGCGTTCCAGCTGAATAGCGCTGCTGCAGACGGTAGCGTGACTTTTAGATTCCCGGGCCGATCAGCATCTGGTGTTGGTCCACTTTAAGCTACAGCCGCCCTCAATGCAAAGCAAAGCAAATACAACATCAATGACCTATTATTAAACTAAAAAAAGGAAAGTGCAGCAACCTTCCCCTTATGTAATCCCCATATCTCCCCTTCCCTTCATTGTAACAGCTGAGGAGAGAAATGTAACAGGTGCTGCACTATGGGGTTTATTAAGGGATAGCGCCAGGTAGCGGCAGGCAGCGTCTGGTGAATGCCGGACGCTGTTTACGCGAAACCTCATTTATGAAAGCGATTCTGGTGAGCGACTCTAACAGCGCCAATGTAGCGTACAATTCATCATTACAGACGGCTCAGCGTATAGCGCCGGCGCTCTAGCTTCCAGAGCCAGGTATTACCTGTCGCTACCTGTCGCTCTCCCATACATTTCAATGGACGTTCCTTTTCTTCTGTTTAAACAGGGTTTTTTGTTTTTAATATTTTTTTTTTTCCTCTCAAATAATTGTGTGACCTCTCCTGGCCTAGAAAGAGTCATTTTTGAAAACATTTTTGATTTTTTTATATTTTTATGCAGAATTGTCATTACAGGTCTGGCATTAATGTATTTATGTTATAACAATGTCATTCCATATGTTTTCGCTTTGTTACTGGTGGATATGTGTTCAGAAACAGACTTTAATCACATAGCATCTGCCGCTCTATGCTACAGCGCCCAGATCCAGAGCGCCGATGCTGTGCGGGTTTTTTTTTGTTGAATATGGTGTGAGTCGCTGAGAGTCGGTCACAATGAGCTGGCGCTACCTTTCGCTCCCTGCAACGCTGTAGTGGTGTTAGAACACCCAACAAACATATCATTCATCTATGCCGGCCAGGTTACTACAGCGACTGAGGCGCTCTGTTACAGCGCCCGATAGCCGATCACAGCGTATACTAGCGGTCGCTCTTAGCGCCTCTGTACAGACGCTCATCTGCCAATAGCTGGCGCTAGTAATGAATCGGCCTGTGTGTGTAAGAACAAGATGAATCTTATGAAGGAAATGTTTTATTTTTGGGGGAAGCATTAGAGATGAGTAAATTTCTATAAAATTCGGCACGGACGATTCACAGAATTTCCCATCATTCACCTCTGTGGGAGGCTAACTGCATAAAAAAGAAAGTCTCCGATTGTGGATGCCCCGGGGGTAGGAAGCAAGCTGCCCTGGAATCTTATAGATTGCTGAGAGTTTTGGTCCACTTTAAGTAACATATTCATTGTGGGGCATTAGCACGCCTGCTGACCCCCCAGTTATTAAGCAGAGGGCACCTGCAGACCCCCCACAATTTATATCTTACTTAAACCGGACCAACACCTGTTATTACTTTAACGGGTGTTTGTCCCTCCTTCTGCCGATAGAAAGAACCTCGGGGGGGGGGGGGGGGCATCTATAATGCTGGAGCCCCCTCGCACCTAACTGCACAGAACGCTGAGAATACTCACCTTCATTACCAGCCAGTGCCGGGAAAGGAGTCCCGTGATTGGCCGGCAGAACCTGCTCACGTGACCGCCCAGCGGGCAATCGCTGGACTCCTTTCCCTCGTAATGAAGGTGAGTATTCTCAGTGTTCTGTGCAGTTAGGTGCGAGGGGGCTCCAGCATTATAGATGCCCCCCCTCGAGGTTCTTGCTATCAGCAGAGAAGGGACCAACACCCCTTAAAGTAATAATGGGTGTTGGTCCGGTTTAACATGAAAAAACTAGAGGTCTACAACCCCAAGTAAAGCAGCTCACTTAGATAGCGCTCCCTCCAACCTCTGTGTTACCTTATTAAACATAGAATTATAATTATAACATTCAAATATGTTTTACTAATAATCTATATCAATTACTCAACTACCACCTGTTAATAATGTACTTAAAATATCATTTAAAAATCATCAATAAAGTCTCACTGTCCACATAAAAAATTCTGTCTGTGGTGTCTTGATCCGATGCGTTTCACCAGGGGGCTTCCTCAGGGAAGATTTCCAGCACAGTTACATTGAAGGTTTTTTTTAAAGTTTCTTCTCTCACTTTTTTTTAACTTTCCAGGAGCTGTTATTTCACACTCACTGTGTGGGCTAGATAATATGTATAACCTTCTATTTCACATGGTTATAGTGATGTTATATGTCTCTATGCGCCTTATTTCTTGTTTACAGCATTATAGAGCTTAAGGCCCCATCAGCACCTTCCTGGCGTCAGGTTGTTTTTCTTTTGGTCTTAGGCTCCCCTCCCTAGGTGTAGGGTGACAATCACATTTGGGGTGAGAATTACACATTTGGCAGGGTAGAAGGGAGGCCGAAATTCAGTACAAAAGTACTGAGTATTTAAAATGGGCACAATTAACATACAAGCCTGCAGACCCCCCCCACACACAACTAATAGGCAGAGTGTACCTACAGACCGCGCCCCAAATGAATATGCAGAGCATGCCTACAGACCCCTCACCTACACTGCACCTATGCAGATTCCCCTACCAATTAATAGAAAGCACATGCCTGCAGACCCCCCCAACAATAGTTGTTTCCCTGTCTCTCAACAGAACGAGACAGGAAGGTCATGTGGTCTGATGGGTCCAGATTTCCCCTGTTCCAGAAAGATGGCGGCATCAGGGTAAGAGCACAGGCAGTTGAAGTGATGCCCCATCATGCCCTCTGTGAGCTACTGTACAAGCCTGCGGGGGCGCTGTGCTATGATCTGGGTTTGTCGCAGTTGGTCAGGTTTAGGCTCAGCAACATTATGCGCCCAAAGAATGAGGTCAGCTGACTACCTAAATATAGTGACTGACCAGGTTATTCCAGCAATGGATGTTTTCTGTCCTGATGGCTCATTGGGCAGATTGTAAGATGACAATGCCACGATTCATTCAGCTCACATTGTGAAAGAGAGGATCAGGGAGCATGAGATCTCATTGTCACACATGGATCTGCCACCACAGAGTACAGACCTCAAACAGCTCCAAATCTCCCGTCATAAATACAAGAACTTGGGGGAAAAGTATCGTTACTCTGGACAGAAATAAATGTTGTGACCTTCCCAATCCTCCCATATTTCAGCCAGAAGCAGGAACCCATCAGCTGTAATGACCCATCATTGCTCTGCTCAAAGCCGGGAGCTGCTAGATACATTTTAGATACATTTATTACACTTTCTGAATTCTCTGCGGTGGCTAACAGTTTCCCGCTCACACAAAATTCCTCCAGCAGCTGTTTATTCAGTGTGCCTGTGTAGAATAAAAGACAAGCTGTACTGTGTTTCTAAGGCATAGGTTTCTCTCAGTTTTGGGGATACCCCACCAAGCCCCAATCAACCACCATGTTCCAATTCAGCGCAGGACGTGCACGCCGCAGCATCCCCCGCTTCCTGGCTGTGTGCGCATTGCTGTGTGACACAACTTTCCTGGTGCACTAACATGGGCCAAATAAAGTGGAGCAAAACAATTTAAACTTGGCCATAGAGTTCAATTTGGAGCGTCTGGCAATAGAAGAGGCCGAGGTGTCTCATGGATTCTATTGTCTTTAATAAGGTTCACTGGATGCAAACTGGGCCTAGTACAGTTAGAGGCTGAATATTGACCCAGTAAAGCTGACCTAAGCCAAGCTGAGTTATAAACCTGGGTTTTAAAGTAGCCCAAAACTGTCCCTGAAGTCTCAAAGACTCCACGACCAGCTGATTGTCTCTCCTTGGGGCACCGCGATTTCCCACTGTGTTAAACCCCACTGTCACATACATGTGCGGGCCGCTGGGGGTACATGAAACAGGGCATCCCAACTCAAGACCCTCCTGTTAAATGGACCACAAAAGGGTTAACATGGCTGCTGTCTCTCCCTGCTGCCTTGAAGGGCCAGTCCAGTCAGACTGTCAATCTTTTCAATCTCCCTCTCTTAGCCCTAACGCTGGGGGAGGGGGTTGCATTAAAAAACATTTACCTGGCCCATACTCCCTTGCACATCGGGGGGGGGGGGGCAATAGACAGCACCGGCTACCGCCATATTGGGCTGACGTCCAGGTAACACAGGGAGTGTGCACTCTCCGTGGCATGTGCGCTCCTGCCTCCATCCTTTCACTTGAATTAGTGGGAGTGCACGCTCCTGGCGCCCCCGCTGATCTAAGGAAAAATGGCTGTGGCCAGCGCTGCTATTGCCCCCCGATCTGCGCGCAAGTATGGGTTAGGTAAGTGTTTGTTAATGTAACCCTCCGCCCTGCTTTAACACTAGGAGCAGGCAGGGCTCCGGTCTGTGATGTTGGCAATAGCAGATAGAGACACTGACAGCACTGGCAGTAGAGAGCGTCATGTTTGCTCCGGCCCCGGACCCTTCATCATCTACGAAGCCCAGAGGAAGGGGGAGCAAATGGAAAGGAAACTGTGCAGCTCTGCAGCTTCATTCTCCTCAGTCTGGAATGGAGGATACACCGTGAGGCAGGGCCGGCTTCAGGTCTATGTGGGCCCTCGGGCGGCACAGTCTCAGTGGGCCCCTTTGTGGTGAAGAGTCGTGGGTCGGGGCCTATAAATTCCTGGCATAGAACAGGGTGCAAGGGCCAGCCGCTGTGCCCCCCCCCCCCGCCCTGCAGGTTACAAACCCGCACTTGCCAGCACCTAAGCCTAGTGAAATGGTATAGGGGTCTCCTGGACCCATTACCAGTTCACAAAGGGTTAAATGTAAAAAGAAAAACACACACAGAAAAAAATATTTTATTTGTTTTTTTACTACCTACCTCCCATCCATCTCGCACTTTGTAACTCGTCAATCAATCTGGCTTCTGCTCTCCTGCTGCTGCTGGAAGCCTTTTATACCTTCTGGTCAACAGAACATAAGGGGTTAATTTAAAAAAAAAATACATAGGGTCCCCCCCTGGGGGGTAATTTTAAGGGTTAAAAACCATATAACCATTTGCTCTTATCATATTTGAAATTAGGCCTGATAAAGACACTTTTGCTGGGCATAGCACTACTGGACCCTGCCAGGTCCACTTCTGTTGGGGCATCCCATTCTGTGACTAAAGCAGCCTCTGTTTAAGACCATATAACCATTTGCTCTTATCATATTTGAAATTAGGCCTGATAAAGACACTTTTGCTGGGCAAAGCACTACTGGACCCTGCCAGGTCCATTCCTGTTGGGGCATCCCATTCTGTGACTAAAGCAGCCTCTGTTTAAGACCGTATAAGCATTTGCTCTTATCATATTTGAAATTAGCCTGATAAAGACACTTTTGCTGGGCATAGTACTACTGGATCTTTTTTGGGGGGCATCCCATTCTGTGACTAAAGCAGCCTCTGTTTAAGACCGTATAAGCATTTGCTCTTATCATATTTGAAATTAGCCTGATAAAGACACTTTTGCTGGGCATAGCACTACTTGTCCCTGCCAGGGCATCCCATTCTGTGACTAAAGCAGCCTCTGTTTAAGACCATATAAGCATTTGCTCTTATCATATTTGAAATTAGCCTGATAAAGACACTTTTGCTGGGCATAGTACTACTGGATCTTTTTTGGGGGCATCCCATTCTGTGACTAAAGCAGCCTCTGTTTAAGACCATATAAGCATTTGCTCTTATTATATTTATATTATAAGACACTTTTGCTGGGCTTAGGCTTACTGCTGCCTGCCAGGTGCACTTCTGTTGAGGCATCCCATTCTGTAACATAGCATACCCCTCTTTATTTACACTAAGCAGCTCTCTTATTTACACTAAGCAGGCCTGTTGGAGGCTGAGTGTTACTGCTCACTTTTGGTGTGCATTATATTCTGTTTCATATATACCCACCGCTGCCCGGGGGATCTTAAAATATCACCTACTCCCACGCCAGTTAGACTATGTCGGGCAGACAAGTGCCTGGAAGTGAAAAGAGGAGTGGCAGAGGCCAAGATTCCGCAGGCAGAGCTCGCATCAGACTGGGGGCCAGTAGCAGCAGGAGTCACGCTGAGAGACCTAATCTGCCAGTATCTGCTAGCGGTCGGGTCTCCACCAGTAACGCATCTGCCGTGGTAGATTGGTTGACGCGCTCATCAACAACATCATCACAACTTACGTCTGAGACCCCCAGTCTAGGGTCGGTAGGTTCCTCTGACACAACCCTGAGTTGGCATGCCCCGAGAGCAGTCCCTGTCCTCCCATTGCCTCTGTCCTACACCGTTCCCTCCCCCAGCGACGTATCCTATGCTTTGGGTTCAGCTCCACTCTTTAGTGAGGAGGACGATCAGATACAGGAGGACAGTCAGCAGCTACTGCCCAGCCAAGAAATGGAGGTGGCTTCTCTAGCTAGGCAGACAGATAGTGATGTGGACAGTGTCGTGGGTGCTGCGAGCGTTCCAGCTCCTGCGCCAGACACTGTTGACGAATCCACGAACATCAGTGACGTACAGCCACAACCCGGTGATGATGATGATGACGATGAAGCCGATCGCACTTGGGAGCCGGGTGATGAAGGGGCTTCATCGTCATCATCAGGAGAAGAGGGGCGCAGGTTGCCCCGGAGTCAGCAGCTGAGGCAGCAAGGTGGTAGCAGTCAGCATGGGGGCACAATTCCAAAGGCTGGAGCCGGCCGGGGCCGGGGCCGGGGTAGAGCACCTGCTGTGCGGCAGTCTACCTTATCGGGAGGTAGTGGAGCAGGGGTTCCTGGAGTTGGCAACAGCAGCAGTGAATCAGTGAGGCCAGGGGGTGGGAAAAGTAGCTACTCGGCAGTGTGGCAGTTTTTCCTGAGGCATCCGCAGGAGGGTAACATGGCCACATGCAAGATATGTAGGCAAAAGGTGAAGCGTGGCCAGGGTCCAAATGTTGGCACCACGGCCCTGCGTCAACATATGATGCGTCACCATAAAACGACCTGGGAGAACCGAGGCTCCCAAGGGGTGGTCCAGTCTGCTTCCTCACCAAGTGAGCTCCCAATTTCTGCCAGCCAAGGCTCCAGCACCTCAGCCGAAGGCAGCTGTGCGTCATACCCATCCTCTGTCGCTCCTGCTCCTCCTCCTCCTCCTCCAAGTCATGCATCCCGCCAGCAATCCATCAGCGAAGCCATGTCCAAGAGACAGCAGTATGCGCCCACTCATCCTACGGCGCAGAAGCTGAATGTGCTCCTGTCCAAGTTGCTGGTGCTGCAGTCGCTCCCTTTTCAGGTGGTGGAATCTGCACCTTTCAGAGAACTGATGGCTTGTGCCGAGCCGAGGTGGAGAGTCCCAAGCCGTCATTTCTTTGCCAAGAAGGCAGTACCAGCGCTGCACACTTTTGTTGAACAGAAGGTGGGCCAGTCCTTGAGCCTGTCGGTGTGTAGCAAAATACATGGCAGCGCCGACATCTGGAGCTGTAACTACGGTCAGGGGCAGTACATGTCGTTTACGGCCCACTGGGTGAATGTGGTCCCTTTGCAGCAGCAACTTGGACAGGTCACGCCGCTTCGGCCTCCGCGCTCTCTGCCCATTAGGCCTGTGACACCGTGCGACTCGCCCTCCTCATCCTTCGCCATCTCCTCACCCTCCACTGTAGGCTCAAGTCTCAGTGCCCCTCCAGTCTACCATGTGTGCAGGGCACGGAGGTGTCACGCAGTGCTTCACATGGTTTGTCTTGGCGAACGGAGTCACACAGGGGAGGAACTGCTTAAATGTATTCATCAGGAAATCCAAACATGGCTTACTCCGAGAAAACTTAAAATGGGAATCATGGTTACCGACAATGGGAAGAACATTTTGTCTGCGCTGCGCCAAGGAAGCCTGACCCATGCCCCCTGCATGGCTCACGTCTTCAATCTGGTTGTCAAGCGGTTTCTGAAGTGTTCCCCCCATCTGCAGGACATCCTAACAACTTCACGGAAACTTTGCATGCACTTCAGCCACTCCTACACCGCCAAACACACCCTTCTTGAGCTACAGCGTCAGAATGGTATCCCCCAACATAGTCTGATTTGCGATGTTTCCACCCGTTGGAATTCCACCCTTCACATGTTGGACCGATTATATGAACAGAGAAAAGCCATCACGGATTTCCTGATGATCCAAGCAGATAGGGGGGCTCCCCTGTGTAACTTCAATGTCAACCAGTGGCAGCTCATACGTGACACCTGCCGTTTGCTCAGGCCCTTTGAGGAAGCCACTTTATTTGTCAGTCGGCAGGATTACGGGATGAACGACGTGATTCCACTGCTTCATGTACTACAGCACATGTTGGAAACCATGGCTGGTCAGGGCACTGGAGACATGGCGTTTACATCTTACGGCCACATGAACCCCGTTGGAGCTGAACTGGAGGAGGAGGAGGAGGAAGAGGAGGAGGAGGAGTTGCCCAGCGAAACACAGTTTAGGCTTGGCGAAATGGCTGGTTTATCTAGTCAGCGGACAGGAGAGGAGGAGCAGGAGCAGCCAGAGGAGCTAGAGGTTTTTGAGGAAGGAGAGACAGAGGACCCGGGCACACCGTGGCAGTATGCAGTGGAGATGGAGACAGGTAGTCCATCCGAGTCACTTGCGCAAATGGCACGAAGCATGCTCACATGCTTGCGTAGTGACCCCAGAATTGTTTCCATCTGTCGGCGGGATGACTTCTGGCTGTCCACCTTATTGGACCCTCGCTTCCGGCACAAAATGGGGGCATTTTTTAAACCCACCGAGAGGGAGGACAAACTCAACTACTACAAAGACATTCTACGTAGGCAGTTGGCCGATGCCTATCTGCGCCATGGTCCATACTCTCGCAGGTCTGACTCGAGGGGACCTCTGCGCTCACCTTCCACTGCCATGGCCGCTGGGGGGGTTGGCAGCAGCAGCAGCAGAAGCTCCATCAGCAGCAGCAGCCTCAGTCTTCAGTCGCTAATGAGTAGCTTTCTACACCCGCATAGTGAGGCTACTCATGAGCAGCAGGAAGACCTGGAGCAGGACCTGAACCAGCAGGTCATGTCATACTTTGACATGACCATGCCAACACACCTTGAGGATCCGCTGGACTTCTGGGCAGCCAAACTTGATTTGTGGCCGCAACTAGCAGAATTTGCCCTGGAAAAGCTGTCCTGCCCGGCAAGTAGCGTGCCATCTGAGCGGGTGTTTAGTGCGGCGGGGGCCATAGTTACGGCGAGGAGAACTCGTCTGTCAACTAAAAATGTGGAGAGACTCACCTTTGTCAAAATGAATCAGGGATGGATCAGCCAGGATTTCCACCCACCAATGCCTGATGCATGCGACTAGATTCAGCATGGTGCCACGTTTTACACTTTCCAAATGGTGCAAAACATATTTATGTCTTTAGGCCATTTTTTGGGCTCCTGCTGCTGCTACTGTCAACTCCTGCCAACTCCAGGGTGTGATTCATCCAATTTTTGGGCTCCTGAGGCCAACTCCAGTGTATATTTGGGCTCCTGCTGCTGCTGCTGCCAACTTCTGCCAACTCCAGGGTGTGATTCATCCAATTTTTGGGCTCCTGAAGCCAACTCCAGTGTATATTTGGGCTCCTGCTGCTGCTACTGTCAACTCCTGCCAACTCCAGGGTGTGATTCATCCAATTTTTGGGCTCCTGAGGCCAACTCCAGTGTATATTTGGGCTCCTGCTGCTGCTGCTGCCAACTTCTGCCAACTCCAGGGTGTGATTCATCCAATTTTTGGGCTCCTGAAGCCAACTCCAGTGTATATTTGGGCTCCTGCCGCTGCTACTGTCAACTCCTGCCAACTCCAGGGTGTGATTCATCCAATTTTTGGGCTCCTGAAGCCAACTCCAGTGTATATTTGGGCTCCTGCTGCTGCTGCTGCCAACTTCTGCCAACTCCAGGGTGTGATTCATCCAATTTTTGGGCTCCTGAAGCCAACTCCAGTGTATATTTGGGCTCCTGCTGCTGCTACTGTCAACTCCTGCCAACTCCAGGGTGTGATTCATCCAATTTTTGGGCTCCTGAAGCCAACTCCAGTATATATTTGGGCTCCTGCTGCTGCTGCTGCCAACTTCTGCCAACTCCAGGGTGTGATTCATCCAATTTTTGGGCTCCTGCTGCTGCTACTGTCAACTCCTGCCAACTCCAGGGTGTGATTCATCCAATTTTTGGGCTCCTGAAGCCAACTCCAGTGTATATTTGGGCTCCTGCCGCTGCTACTGTCAACTCCTGCCAACTCCAGGGTGTGATTCATCCAATTTTTGGGCTCCTGAAGCCAACTCCAGTGTATATTTGGGCTCCTGCTGCTGCCAACTTCTGCCAACTCCAGGGTGTGATTCATCCAATTTTTGGGCTCCTGAAGCCAACTCCAGTGTATATTTGGGCTCCTGCTGCTGCTGCTGCCAACTTCTGCCAACTCCAGGGTGTGATTCATCCAATTTTTGGGCTCCTGAGGCCAACTCCAGTGTATATTTGGGCTCCTTCTGCCCCTCATAGTGATGCCACTTCAACTCTCTGCAATTGTGCCGCTCTGCGATTCTATTAGCGATGCCTCTGATCTGCATGTGATATTTCTTCAAAGTATTATTTAACTAACCCAGCATGCATCCTGTGCGTGTTACAGCAAGGCTGAATGGTTTACAACCCTATTGAGGCTCTAGGAGGCTCAGAAATAGCCGTTTTTAATAGCGATTCGTCGCGAATTTATTCGGGTCGAAACGATTTTTGTCGGAAAATTCGGCGAATCAGTCGAATCGAATTTTTCAAAAGTTCGCTCATCTCTAGTGTGGAGCGCTGAGTGCCGGACGCACTGAGCTGGCGCTACCTCTCGCTCCCTGCAGAATTGTCCTGTTTTCAGAACGCCCTACAAACATCATATTCATCAATGGCAGCCAGGTTACTACAGCGACCGCAACGTTAGGTTACAGCGCCCCATACCCGCTTGTAGCGTCTTCTAGAGGTCGCTCTAAGCGCCGCTATACAATGCTCATCTGGCAATACCTGGCGCTAGTAGTGAATCAGCCTCTTAGTTAAAATACAGAAAAATGCGAGATAAACCTGTTTACCCACAAAGTGGCCCCTGTGCAGCTCCAGAGAGGAACTTTAAAGTGGACCAACCTGGGTTTTGGTCCACTTCTGCGGGGCACCCTGATCGCCCTAAATAACTCACCTCACCCCGCTCCTACGCGAGCGCTCGTCCAATCAGAGTGCTCAGAGCCGCTGTGGTATGCACGGACAAGGCACGGACAACCACAGTGGCTCCGAGTGCGCTAGAGGCAGCGTCTCGCGCTTCCTTCTAACAGGGTGCGCGCCCTGTTAGAGAGAAGCGCGAGATGCGGCCGCGGCCCGCGCATGCGCCGTTGGAATGGAGATAAGGTAAGGTTTCTGGGCGTCCTGTGGGGTTTCACCACCCGATTTCGGATGCCCCGCAGGGAGGGATCTGATCGGCCCGGGAGTCTTATAGATTCCCGGGCCGATCCCCCCGGGTGTTGGTCCACTTTAAGGTCTTCTCCTGTTGGTACAGGTGGCCAGCAGACCTGAGTAAGTTTGACGCGTCTTTCTCTGACAGGTGCTGGAGGTGCTTAGTAGGGCGTAAGAATATGTCCCATATGTGGTGGAGATGCTCCTCAGGTAAGACTCTTTGGGGGAAGGTCCTATCTATCTACAACAATATTATATGTCAGAATATTAATGCAAAAAGGAGACCGCACTAAGCACTAAGTATAATAGTGTGCAACACTGAGACTTGGGAAAAAGCCAGAAGGACAAAACCAAGAACCAAAAACAGGCGCCCACAAACCCCAAGAGCCCAACCCCAACAAACTGAGTGGTACCACTATATTATTTATCAAAAATCTATAAACCACTTTATTATATCATATACATACACAGCACAAGGACATCTTAAAACCCCTTTTTTTAAAAAAACAAAAAAAAAAACACATGAACACAATATATAGATGGAGGAGGAGGACAAATCCAGAGGAGGAGGATGGGAGGGGACCGATATGTACAGAGATGGAAATAACATGCTGCTAAGCGGGGAGGCTTGTTCATTAATAGCGGCAGGTAGCGACAGTTGAGCGACTGTAGCGGTATTTTCACAGCGCCCGCTAGTATTCGCTGTGCTTGGCCGTTGTTCGGTTGTTGACAGCGACTCAGTCAGTGTGCAGTAATGTTGAATACAAGGTGACGAGTCGCTATTTGACAGGTTGGGAGCGCATGATAGCGACTGGTCAGAGCGACCGGCTCCCACCATATTCATAAAAAAATCAGGCTCAAAAAATTCAAGCGCTGTGAAATGCTTGTTTAAACCCCAGAGCGCTGGAGGCGATGTGTTAAAAGTAGTTTTTTAACCCCCAAACCACCATATTTTTGGAAACAAAAAAAAAAAAAGTTTTTTAAATAATATAGTAATATGAATACATTAATATCAGACCTGTAATATCAATTCTGCACAAATTTTTTTTTCCCTTAAAAATGGCAGAAGTGGTCACAGAATTTTTCACATAAAAAAAAAAAAAAAAAAAAACATTAATAACAATTAATTATGAATATTTAAAGATTGTCCCATTGAAATGCATTGGAGAGCGCCAGGTAGCGAGAGGTCATACCTGTCGCTGTTCAAGGTCGGACGCTGGCGCTGTGGGCTGAGGCTGGAATAATGATGAATGAGTCGCTATATGGCGCTATCTCAGTCGCTAAGCAGGATCGGCTTGATAAATGTGTGATTGTGGTGGGGAGCCGGCGTTCTCGTGGCGGTGACCGTCATTACCGGTCGCTCACCAGTCGCTACCTGGCGCTATCCCTTCATAAATAAGGGCCCTAGTATATACAAAATCATCCCATCACGTTATCTGGCGTCTGTCAGAGGCTGGCCCTGCAAACCACAAACAATCCACAAAAATCCAAAAATGATAAATAAACCAAACTTATAAGCAAGTGCCAACCATATTAATCACTCTTCATCTGAAAAAACACAGCAATGCCCAAATCCCTGAGGGTTAGTTATTATAAAACTTCAAACAAGGTGCTGAATACTCCTATAAACCATCAGGGCGTGATGAAGTGACGCTGTGACGTCACGCAACGCGTCGGCGGTGAGGCAGGGGTGAGGTGTGCGTTGGTTGGGGCCGTTGCTGCTGGCTTATTGTGGACTTGTAAGATATATGTTACGTGTTGTGTGTGTGTTTGTTCTCCATCTGGCCGGTCCTTTGTGATATAAAAGATTAGTTACACTTTGCTAATTAGGTTTATAGGAGTTTTCAGCACTTTTTTTGAAGTTTTATAATAACTAACCCTCAGGGATTTGGGCATTGCTGTGTTTTTTCAGATGAAGAGAGATTAATAAGGTTTCCTGGGGTTGGGCTCTTGGGGTCTCTGGGCCCCTCTTTTTGGCTTTTTATACGTCAGTACGGAATTCGCCTCCGTTGGCATTGATCCCATTTCCCGATTCCTGCGGCATTTTATAACGGAAATGAGAACGCTCGTCGCAAGGCGCTAGAAATCTCCAATCTCGCCATCGCTAGTGGAACGGGTGCAAGACGTTCGCCGCATGAAGGAGTTGGCCTCGGAATCTGTGGGTGACGTGGGCCGGCTGGATAGATTATAGGGACACCCGCTCGCCTTTGGAGGCATGGTAGGGGGCCATGTGCTATCGCTGGCCGGCATTGATGAATATATTGCGTGAGTCGCTCTAACACCAGTACAGCGCTGTATGGGAGCGAAAGGTAGCGCCAGCTCCGTGCGACCGACTCACACCACAGCCTCACACAGCGCCGGCGCTCAAAATCGGGTCGTTGTAGCCCCGACGCTGTGTGATTAAAGTCTGTTTTTGAACATGTATCCACCAGTAACAAAGCGAAAACATATGGAATAACATTGTTATAACATTGTGACGCTTTAATATCAGACCTGTAATGATAATTCTGCATAAAAATATTATAAATCAAAAAAGTTTTCAAAAATGACTAGAGAAGAGAAGTGACACAATGATTTGATAATTAAAAAAAAGAAAAAAAAAAGAAAACCCTGTTGAAAGAGAAGAAAAGTAACGTCCATTGCAATGTATGGGAGAGCGACGGGTAGCGACAGGTAATATCTGGAAGGCAGAGCGCCGGCGCTATACGCTGAGCCGTCTGTGATGATGAATCGGTCGCTACGTGGCGCTGTTAGAGGCGCTCACCAGATTCGCTTTGATAAATGTGGTATTGCGTACAGCGCCCGGCGGTCACCTGACGCTACCTGACGCAGCCAGTCGTTACCTGGCGCTATGGCTTGATGAATAAAGTACATGTCTTTTTTATTCTTTCCTTTTCTATATTGATGTTCTGTCTCGTTCCGTTATATGATACAAAACCTTAATAAAATATATTCAACTAAAATACAGAAAAATGTTACAGTACAAACTGACTGAAGACCTAAAAAACAAAGGACGCTATTATACAGCAGCAAAGCCCTTCATGTTGGGATGTGGGGTAAGCGGTGACATGATTATATTATTATATTTACACAGCAGACATTTATAGTCAGTATGAGGTCAGCACAGGGCAGCCAATCACAGCAGAGAAGACGGCGCTTTACTGATAAGAAAGAGGAAAGTGATGCACATCGGCCATTTCTTGTAAATCATGGGCTGTACATTCCGGGAAATGGAAACTGAAAAGGGAAACAAAGCAAAACCTAAACAACACATTACACTCCATTCAGCACAAGGGAAAAAAATGATAAAAGCCCTTATTCATCAAGGGATAGCGCCAGGTAGCGCCTTGTAAATGAGAGATAGCGCCAGGTAGCGACAGGTGAACGCCGGACACGGCAGCAATTACACATTAATCAAGCAGAATCTGTTGAGCGACTGGGATAGCGCCATGTAGCGTCTGATTCATCATTATCCCAGCCTCAGCGTACAGCGCCAGGTATGACCTCTCGCTTCCTGTCGCTCTCCCATACATTTCAATGGACGATCCTTTTCTTCTCTTTAAACTGTTTTTTTGTTTTGTTTTTTTAAATCTCAAATAATTCTGTGACCTCTCCTGACAGTGAATAAGCAGTTTTTTCAAATATTTTTCATTTTTTATCTATTTCTTCAGAAATGACATCACAGCTCTGCCATTAAAGTGTTCATGTTACAATGTTGTTACAATGTAATTCCATATGTTTTCGCTTTGTTACTGGTGGATAGATGCTGAAAAACAGACTTTAATCACACCGCCTCCTGCGCTCTGGGCTTCAGAGAAGCATTTTTCAGCGCCAGAGTGAGGCTGTTTTTTTGATGAATATGTTGTGAGTCGGTCGCTATGAGCAGTCGCTAACATGCGCTCCCTTACAGCGCTGTACTGGTCTATAGCAACTCCTCACAATGTATTCATCATTACTGAACAGCGACTGAGTCGCTCTGAACTAGCGACTCACGGCCGAGCACTGCGACTACTAGCGGGCGCTCTACAGACGCTCATCTGTCGCTACCTGGCGTTAGTGATGAATCGGCCTCTCGGTGTAGTT
>CM051234.1:16562892-16580392 GCA_027917425.1 Gastrophryne carolinensis | reverse complement strand
GAGACACAGGAGGAGGCTGGAGGATACTCCTGTCCTGAATGCCGAGAGGAGTTTCAGGAGCGGCCTGCACTGATCAGGAACTTAAAGCTGCAGAACATCATGGAGAATCTCCTGTCTACTGAGTCAGGTCAGTCAGAGGTCAGAGTCTTCTGTACTTATTGTATTGACTCTCCTGTACCGGCTGTTAAATCCTGTCTGCTGTGTGAGGCGTCTCTGTGTGAGAGACATCTGAGAGTCCACAGCAAGTCACCAGAACATGTCCTCACTGACCCCAGCACTGCCCTGGGGAACAGGAAATGCTCTGAACATAAGAAGATGCTGGAATATTACTGCACTGAGGACTCTGCCTGCGTCTGTGTGTCCTGCTATGTGATTGGAGAACACCGAGGACACCAGATGGAGTCACTGGATAAAGCTTCAGAGAGGAAGAAGAAGGCCCTGAAAGATGTTCTTCAGAAAGTGTCCATACGGAGAAAGGAGACTGAGGGAAGAGTCCAGAGTCTGCAGGAACACAGAAAAGAGGCCCAACAAAAGGCAACGGACATGTGTGAAAGGGTCACTGCCCTGTTTAGAGAGCTCAGAATACAAGTGACAGAGCTGGAGAAGAGAGTCCTGAGTGAGGTCTCCAGGCAGGAGCAGCAGGCCTCACTCTCGCTGTCACATTTGATCCAGCAGCTGGAAATAAAGAAGGACGAGCTGTCCAGGAAGATGCGTCACATTGAGGAGCTGTGTAACACCACTGACCCGCTGACCCTCCTGCAGGAACCAGACACTGGTGACTCGTGTGATACTGAGGAGGGGGGTAATGAGGACAGAGAGACACATGAGAAAACGCTCAGTGATGGAGGGGATCTAGATATGTCTCTGCTCTCACAGCAATTCCATACATTGTCTGATATCATAAGAGAGGTAAATGTAGGGATCTATATGGAGGGAGCGGCAGACATATTGCTGGATGTAGACACAGCTCATAATTATTTACATATATCACATGACAGGAAAACTGTGTCCTATGTAGGAACAAACCAGAATCGCCCACAAACACCCAAAAGGTTCAAGATTTATGCTCAAGTGTTGAGTAGCTGCAGTTTCTCATCAGGACGCCATTACTGGGAGGTGGATGTTGGGGGAGCGTGTTACTGGAGCATTGGGATGTGTTACCCGAGTATAGACAGGGAAGGAAATCCTCAGTCATGTATTGGAGGTAATAATAAATCATGGGTTTTGGACAGAATCCATAATAAGATGACAGTATCACATGATAATAAAGAGACTCCATTACCCGCCATGATCTCTGGTAACAAAGTCAGGATATATCTGGATTATGAGGCCGGGAAGATCTCCTTTTATGAGTCAGGTAATCCAAGCCGACACTTACACACCTTCACAGCCACCTTCACTGAGCCCCTCCATGCTGGATTATATGTAATGAAAGGAAGGTGTAACTGTGGGATAAACAGATGTGGCCGCCATTACCTTGGGGTGAATATAAGATGAGGCCTCCAATCTCTCATGATCTCCATCCAACACTGGATCATTATCATGTTATATTCTGCCAAAATGTTCTTTGTTTTTTTAGTAAACAAAATCCATTTAACACCAGAAATGTGTCAGTAAATAATGTCGGAGGCCCATTAACAGAATCATGTATTTTACATTTGAAAAAATCCTTACGTAAAGCTGTTTTTTTAAAGCTGAACATCAAACCAAAATGTCACTTTTCGGTGTGAAGTTCCTCTCCGGGTGTAATCCTGGATAGGGATGCCCTGCTGTGCGGTTCTCCCCCAGGTTCCCCCGAATCACTCACCTTCCTTTTGCTCCCACGGTGCAGGTTCGGCTGAAACCAAGTACGCTAACTGGCTGAGCGTTGCACTTAGCCAATCAGCGCGCTCGGTTTTATTCCGCTTCCTACAGCAGGTTAAGCAGCCTGGATAGCTAAGCAGCAAGTGCACCACTGGCTGCATCCCCTGCTCACCTTCTAGCCCAGTGATTCTCAACCTTTCTAATGCCGTGACTCCGCAATACAGTGTCGGAAACTGTCATTTCTCCGCCTCTTATTGAAATTAATAGGAGGCTGCGGCGGATTGTGTGGTAACTCGAGATTCTTGGGAGGCAGGAGGTAGGAGGCAGATTCAATTCCTCATTCAGAATATGGGAAAATAGTGGGAGATAACTACACATTGGGGAACAGTGTGAACTACATCTTATAGTGTCTCTTATAGTATAAGAGTGTATATGTATAGTTTAAATGTAAGCTGCTTTGTGTACAGTATAATGATTACACACAAAGCACGTTACACTTACACAGTATTGTGTGTATGGTGTGTGCACTGTTATTACACCAGCAGGCGTCTCGCAGGCTCTCTTGGCTTCTGTCCTCCGGCGCTTGCTGCGTACGCCAACTGATGATGTCAGCAAGCGCCGGACACACGTAATGCGCTGCTATGGACTGTGGAGCGTTCCCCCCGCTTCCCCCGCCCCTTACGCCCCGGACGGATGATGCAATCACGTCTGCGCATGCGCACAGGCATTCAGTTTGGAACGCGCATCCGTAACGGCGTACGTTCCAGCTGAATAGCGCTGCTGCAGACGGTAGCGCGACTTTTAGATTCCCGGGCCGATCAGCATCTGGTGTTGGTCCACTTTAAGCTACAGCCGCCCTCAATGCAAAGCAAAGCAAATACAACATCAATGACCTATTATTAAACTAAAAAAGGGAAAGTGCAGCAACCTTCCCCTTATGTAATCCCCATATCTCCCCTTCCCTTCATTGTAACAGCTGAGGAGAGAAATGTAACAGGTGCTGCACTATGGGGTTTATTCATCAAGGGATAGCGCCAGGTAGCGGGAGGCAGCGTCTGGTGAACGCTGGGCGCTGTACGCGAAACCTCATTTATGAAAGCGATTCTGGTGAGCGACTCTAACAGCGCCAATGTAGCGTACGATTCATCATTACAGACGGCTCAGTGTATAGCGCCGGCGCTCTAGCTTCCAGAGCCAGGTATTACCTGTCGCTACCTGTCGCTCTCCCATACATTTCAATGGACGTTCCTTGGTTTTTAATATTTTTTTTTTCCTCTCAAATAATTGTGTGACCTCTCCTGGCCTAGAAAGTGTCATTTTTGAAAACATTTTTTATATTTTTATGCAGAATTGTCATTACAGGTCTGGCATTAAAGTATTAATGTTATAACAATGTCATTCCATATGTTTTCGCTTTGCTACTGGTGGATATGTGTTCAGAAACAGACTTTAATCACATAGCGTCTGCCGCTCTATGCTACAGCGCCCAGATCCAGAGCGCCGACGCTGTGCGCTGTGTGGGGATTTTTTTGTTGAATATGGTGTGAGTCGCTGAGAGTCGGTCGCAATGAGCTGGCGCTACCTTTCGCTCCCTGCAACGCTGTACTGGTGTTAGAACACCCAACATACATCTCATTCATCAATGCCGGCCAGGTTACTACAGCGACTGTTACAGCGCCCGATAGCCGATCACAGCGTATACTAGCGGTCGCTCTTAGCGCCTCTGTACAGACGCTCATCTGCCAATAGCTGGCGCTAGTAATGAATCAGCCTGTGTGTGTAAGAACAAGATGAATCTTATGAAGGAAATGTTTTATATTTAGGGGAAGGATTAGAGATGAGTAAATTTCTATAAAATTCGGCACGGACGATTCACAGAATTTCCCATCATTCACCTCTGTGGGAGGCTAACTGCATAAAAAAGAAAGTCTCCGATTCTGGATGCCCCGGGGGTAGGAAGCAAGCTGCCCTGGAATCTTATAGATTGCTGAGAGTTTTGGTCCACTTTAAGTAACATATTCATTGTGGGGCATTAGCACGCCTGCTGACCCCCCAGTTATTAAGCAGAGGGCACCTGCAGACCCCCCACAATTTATATGTTACTTAAACCGGACCAACACCTGTTATTACTTTAACGTGTGTTTGTCCCTCTTTCTGCTGATAGAAAGAACCTCGGGGAGGGGGGGGGGCATCTATAATGCTGGAGCCCCCTCGCACCTAACTGCACAGAACACTGAGAATACTCACCTTCATTACCAGCCAGTGCCGGGAAAGGAGTCCCGTGATTGGCCGGCAGGACCTGCTCACGTGACCGCCCAGCGGGCAATCGCTGGACTCCTTTCCCGGCACTGGCTCGTAATGAAGGTGAGTATTCTCAGTGTTCTGTGCAGTTAGGTGCGAGGGGGCTCCAGCAATCTAAATGCCCCCCCCCCTCGAGGTTCTTGCTGTCAGCAGAGAAGGGACCAACACCCCTTAAAGTAATAATGGGTGTTGGTCCGGTTTAACATGAAAAAACTAGAGGTCTACAACCCCAAGTAAAGCAGCTCACTTGGATAGCGCTCCCTCCAACCTCTGTGTTACCTTATTAAACATAGAATTATAATTATAACATTCAAATATGTTTTACTAATAATCTATATCAATTACTACAACTACCACCTGTTAATATTGTACTTAAAATATCATTTAAAAATCATCAATAAAGTCTCACTGTCCACATAAAAAATTCTGTCTGTGGTGTCTTGATCCGATGCGTTTCACCAGGGGGCTTCCTCAGGGAAGATTTCCAGCACAGTTACATTGAAGATTTTTTTTTTCTTCTCTCACTTTTTTTTAACTTTCCAGGAGCTGTTATTTCACACTCACTGTGTGGGCTAGATAATATGTATAACCTTCTTTTTCACATGGTTATAGTGATGTTATATGTCTCTATGCGCCTTATTTCTTGTTCCTAGCATTATAGAGCTTAAGGCCCCATCAGCACCTTCCTGGTGTCACGTTGTTTTTCTTTTGGTCTTAGGCCCCCTCCCTAGGTGTAGGGTGACAATCACATTTTAGGGGTGAGAATTACACATTTGGCAGGGTAGAAGAGAGGTCGAAATTCAGTACAAAATTTAAAATGGGCACAATTAACATACAAGCCTGCAGACCCCCCCCACACACAACTAATAGGCAGAGTGTACCTACAGACCGCTCCCCAAATGAATATGCAGAGCATGCCTACAGACCCCTCACCTACACTGCACCTATGCAGATTTCCCTACCAATTAATAGAAAGCGCATGCCTGCAGACCCCCCCAACAATAGTTGTTTCCCTGTCTCTCAACAGAACGAGCAAGAATGTCATGTCGTCTGATGGGTCCAGATTTCCCCTGTTCCAGAAAGATGGCGGCATCAGGGTAAGAGCAGGGCCGTATTTAGGATTCGTGGTGCCCTAGGCACTTTTTGGTCATGCCCCCCCCCCCCCATGAACACACACACTTCATAATTAATATATTTTTGTGGAAGATGTGGATATTGCTAATTCTAGGAGACTTAATTGTTGCCTGTAATTAAAATTATCAACACTAAATGCAGGACCAGGAAAAATAACGTTGATAGAGTGAGTATGGCCAAATATGGCCCCTTATGTCCCCTTTGCATTGTAGGGGCCATATTTGGCAGTAACATGTGTTTGGTGGGCAGCACAAGTGGTCAACAGTGAAAGTAGACAATGTTACTGCAGAAAACAAAATGCTATTGTGCTGCAGGGGCAACTGTAAATGGAAGGTAGATCACCACAGGCAGCAAGACGGGGGCAACAAGAAGGTGGGACAATGGGCAACAAGAAGGTGGGAAAATGGGCAACAAGAAGGTGGGACAATGGGCAACAAGAAGGTGGGACAATGGGCAACAAGAAGGTGGGACAATGGGCAACAAGAAGGGAGAAAGGAGTAACAGGAAACAAGAAGAGGGCATAGTGGGCATCAAGTATGGGACAAAAGATAGAAGCAGCGGCTGCAGGAGGGCAGAGTGGGCAGCATGAAAGGGGTGGAAAGAAGGAATTACAGGACATGAGCACAGTGGCCATCAGGAGTTGAAGGAAAATGGGCAGCAAACCAATGAAACTGACTCTGGAGGCCCACCCTATAGTAACATGGAAATATTATTGGTCTATTTTTAGGGCTCAATCCCACAAATGTTACGTCAACCATGCATGTGAGAGATTCGGAATGCCACACTGCCTATGGGAATGGGAGGGAGCATGACACACTGTCTATGGGAATGGGAGGGAGCATGACACACTGCCTATGGGAATGGGAGGGGGTGCCACACTATGTTGTCCACTGTTGCACTGGGCACCAATGATCTAAAGCAGTGGTAATCAAGTACTTTTAGTCGAGGTCCATTTACCGTGGTCTGTGCCAAGTTGAAGGTCCAGGGGGAGGGTGTAGTTGAAATCTCGGAATAAGTTGAGAGCTCGGAATAAGAGGGATTGATGGGGGCAGTGCTGGGAAAAAGAGGGATGGATGAATGGGGCAGAGCTGGGGATAAGGGGGATGAATGGGGGCAGAGCTGGGGATAAGAGGGATGAATGGGGGCAGAGCTGGGGATAAGAGGGATGAATGGGGGCAGTGCTGGGAATAAGAGGGATGAATGGGGCAGAGCTGGGGATAAGAGGGATGAATGGGGCAGAGCTGGGAATAAGAGGGATGAATGGGGCAGAGCTGGGAATAAGAGGGATGAATGGGGGCAGAGCAGGGAATAAAAGGGATGAATTGAGGCAGTGCTGGGAATAAGAGGGATAAATGGGGGCTGTCAGGGAACCGGCTGTCACGTGGTCCCACTACAAACCAGGGACCCCCCGACACAAAGACCGCATTCCCAAAAACCCTTGTCCGACCCCTCCTACCAGGGATACAAGGCCCGAAGCCACGGACACACAGATTCTTGGTTTAAGGCAACAGATCGCTCAGGTTAAATATAAGTTTAATGCTATAAGCACACTAGGCACTGATAACAAGCATTTAAGTATGATTTAATATATTATGATACAGATGATACAATTATGCTATTCTGAGATGGTTACAGGATTGAGTGCATTACACAGAGAAACAATAGGCAGTTACCTTAGTATGCAGTTGCAGAGTAGTAGTGATGATGGGGAGCTCTCACAAGGGGTATGTCAAGAGCTTATCGATGATTATGGCCACCCCCCAGTATGCTGACCTCATATCCCCTCCAGATGAGTGACAACTCCCTGGTCCCCAATTATCCTATTTATGCCGCAGGAGTCCTCCACCCCCCTCCCCTCTGTGGGCTGTATTGTCACCTCCCACTGTTCTGGGAGTTCGGCTTAACCCCCAGAACCCTTTAGGGGTTATAACTCGGAGCAGGGGGGCCGTGCACCCATTGAGTCCAGACATGGGGTCCCTGAGCAGATCAGAACCTTAGATCTCTGTTTACGGGGCTTTGCTTTATTTCTAATGTCGCAATTACCTATCCCCTTATGCGGTTTTGTGAGCCTGTACCCGGTTTGGCGCTGGGACACTGGGGGGGGGCAGATATATGGTCCAAATTCTGGTGGTGCCGCTTAGTCTGTGGCGCCCCTGTTTCATGTGACAGATTCACAGCAAGGGGTCGAGCGAGCTACAGATTGACCGGCATCTTCTGAGACTAAGGTGTGACAGGATCAGCGGGGGGGGGGGGGGGGGGGGAGTTCTGTCATCTGTGCTATTCAACACATACATGCTAATTATCTCTTCCTGCAGCGAGATACGGACTTGTGCATAGATAACAGGGGGGATAAAGGGGAACTCCAACCTGGGATATGTGAGGTAAGGGATAAGCTGGACCGTTCCTTCACAGGGGCAGTGCTGGGGATAAGAGGGATAAATGAGGGCAGAGCTAAGAATAAGAGGGATGAATGGGGGCAGATCTGGGAACAAGAGGGATGAATGGGAGCAAAGCTGGGAATAAGAGGGATGAATGGGGGCAGAACTGGGAATAAGAGGGATGAATAGGGGCAGATCTGGGAACAAGAGCGACGAATGGGGGCAGATCTGGGAACAAGAGGGACAGATGGGGCAGAGCTGGGTATAAGAGGGATGGATGGGGTAAGAGCTGGGAGGAGATGGATGGATAGTGGCAGAGCTGAGAGAATGGGGGATGGAAGTGGCAGAGCTAGAAATAACAGGGGATGGGTAGGGGCAGGACTTGGTGGCATCAGACAGGGACAGCTATTCCTCTTCGGCGGAACATCATGATTTGTATGCCCTGTCATGTAAAACCTCTGGAATTGCCGGTAATTCTTACCTGACTGGCAGCCCCAAGGCAAAGCACTGCGGGTGGCAACTCTAATATATTAAACAGTAAAGTGAGGTGCACTGCCCCTGAAAGGGACCCTGCAAATGCACAATAGCACCAAGAAATTGGGGGTGCCCTCCAAACGCCCCCCTTAATGGGTCCCTGGGGACTAACAATTGCACTCTCACAAAGGTAAGAATATAAAGTAGTCTTTATTATACCTGACCGGCAGCCCCACAGCACATGCACTGACTCTTGGCCATTCAGTGTGTATATTTATTCATGTTTTAGCATACGCAGCCAGCAGACATAAATGAAGATACAACTGCACTAAGTGGTGGGGAGCCTGTGCATGTGCCATGGGACTGCTAGTAGATTGTGCAGAATCTGTGGGTTTCACACGACAGGGCAATCGATTGCCCAGCGATGAGGAACAGCCAGCCCTGAAAATAAACATAAAAGATGCTGCAGTGCTGTGACTTCTGGTCCCCCGGCTCTGAGAGATCAGGGTGCAGAGCAAGAGACAGAAAGTCATAGAGAGAACAGGGACAAAAAAAAGAGTGCATGGAAAAAAGAAGTGTAAATAGAGACAGAAAGAGAGGGAAAGACAGAGAGTGCAACCAGATGGAGAAAAAAAGACAGAACTAGAATCAGTGAGAGGAGAGAGAACAAGAGGAAAGTCCAGGGAGTTAGACAGACTGAGAGGCACAGAATGACTGCAGAAAGACAGGCAGGAAAAGAGACAGCAAGAGGAAAGTCCAGGGAGTTAGACAGACTGAGAGGCACAGAATGACTGCAGAAAGACAGGCAGGAAAAGAGACAGCAAGAGGAAAGTCCAGGGAGTTAGACAGACTGAGAGAGACACACAGAGTGACTGCAGAAAGACAGGCAGGAAAAGAGACAGCAAGAGGAAAGTCCAGGGAGTTAGACAGACTGAGAGACACAGAGTGACTGCAGAAAGACAGGCAGGAAAAGAGACAGCAAGAGGAAAGTCCAGGGAGTTAGACTGAGAGACACACAGAGTGACTGCAGAAAGAAAGGCAGGAAAAGAGACAGCAAGAGGAAAGTCCAGGGAGTTAGACTGAGAGAGACACACAGAGTGACTTCAGAAAGAAAGGCAGGAAATCAATTGTGTACTGGCCATCTCCACTAACCACCAAGGATCTTAAAAAAAAAAAAAATATATATATATATATATCATTAACACCACTGCGCTGCAATCAGCCCGCCCCCAGTCTCAAGCCCAGCCCTAGCCACGTGCCTAGGTGTGCCTTACAGCAAATACGGCCCTGATTAGGTGTTACATTTGTATTTATGGATAGAAGAACACTTTCATAGTTAAAAATAGAAGTTGCTAAAGTTCACTCCTTTTTACCTTTTTTTAATTCAGACCAAAACCCATATAACCTGACTCTGGGGTCTAAAATTTTCTGAGGCCATATCACTGTTTGCCTTTGGGGCATCCTGATTTGGGATGCCTGCTGTATGAAATCTTGGAGTTTGCCAAGTACTCACCTCGATCTGGAGGTCACAGGTGCATGAGCAGGTCCTAGCCAGCATCATCTGCAACCCTCTATCTGCTGCCTTCACCTGAGCTTGGCATTGTCACGATGGTTCACTCACCTGCTCCCTGGTCCTGCGACCTCCTCTGTCGGCCGCTCACATGACATCGAGCGTGCCGTCGCACAGTCACCATGTCGGCTTCAGGCGACCTGCTCAAGGGGAGCTGCGACCTGCCTACTCAGCCCGGCTCCTCTGTTCATCTTTCCATGGTCCTCAGTTGATTGGGCCAGTGAACCCCAGCGTTTAATGTGGGGCAGGTTGCCCATATTGTATAAGGGCTAAACAGCCAGCAGATAGTTCATGCGCCAATGAGCCCGAAGTTCCCCTGCCAATCCCCAGCGCCTAAGCCCTATGTCGGAAATCCCAGCTCACCCATTTATTGCCTGTGATAGTGTGCCACTGAGTGTTGTAGTTCCCCTGAACCAGTGTTGTCCTATGTACCGCGCACCCTCTGACCACGCAGCTTGACCCTGCTTTTGCTACTCCCTTTGGTGCCGCGTATTGTGAGGACTGTCCTTTTGTGTATGACCCAGGCTTGCCCAACATTGCCTGGTCTGGTCCCTGGTTCCCCTGCTTGATCCCCTGGATTCTATGGAACCTGGCTGTGACTGGTTAAAGTGTTGGCTACCTCCACATCAACCTCCTCCTCCACCTCATGTGCAACCATTTCATGTCCCCAATAAATAGGGAAACAGGTCAGTCTGCAGCACCCCGGAACAGTGGCGCACCCAGGATTTTGTCCTGGGGGTCCAGTTGGGGCAGGCAGGGGCATGGCCTGGAAAAGGGGTGGCACCTCGTGAGAAGCGTATCTGTGAACTTCTGAGGACGAGAAGGAGGGGGAGAGGTGAAGCGCTTAGGTGAGTTGTAGAAGACAGCAAGAGGGGTTCGGTAAGTCTTGAAGGCCATCAGCAGAGGGTGGGTTAGGTGAGTGGTGGAGGACAGCAGCAGAGGATGGATGGGTTAGGTGAGCAGTATAAGAACAGCAGTAGGGTGTTGAGGGGTTAAGCAAGTGGTGGAGGACAGCAGCATGGGGTGGAGGTTAGGTGACTGGTGGAGGACAAGGGAAGGTGAGGAAGGATTAAGTAAGTGGTGGAGGACAGCAGCATGGGAGGGGTGGAGGGGTTAGGTGAGTAGTAGATGAGTAGTCCCAGCCTGCAGGACTTCTAGGTCTAGGAAGGCTTTCTTTCCTTTGGCTGTCCACATCCTCAACAATATACAGGCACCATAGGACAGGATCAAGACGGAACCGATTGGTCTTCATACCCTGACTTTATGAGAGATTATCTGCTTCTGTATCTCTGTCTTCCGTGTTCCCCTTCCTTTGTAACGGTAACTGTAGTTATCCGTCTACTGTTTTCTGTTTGCACTGTGTATATGTCGAAAAGAATTCCTTGTTCATCTCACGATGTACTTGGCGAACAATAAATTGAAATTGATGACAGCAGCAAGGCGTAAGATGGCAGCGGCAGGGGAGGGAGCGCTTAGGTGAGTTGTAGATGACAGCAACATGGGGTGGAGGGGTTAGGTTAGTGGTAGACAACAGCATCAGGGGGTAAAGGACAGCAGCAGAGGGTGGAACGCTTGGGTGAGTTATAGTGGACAGCAGAAGGGGATCTAGGGGTTAGGTGGGTGGTAGAGGAAAGCGGCAGAGGATAGATGACAGTGGCAGGGGGTTTCACACAGTGGGGCATCCTAAATCAGGTAGGGATAGTCAAAATCGCAGGATTCAGTCCATTTTAAAGATATGCATCTTGATTATGGACCCCCACAGTCAGAATCACGTAGTCATATAATTTCAGGATCCTACAGTGCTCAAATACAATATCAGCGGGGCTCTCCTCTGCAGCAGTGTCCCCGCTCTGTGCCAGTCTGCCAGCGGGCACATCTAGTGGAGGGATGGGGATGCGGCTACTCGTAGTCACATTTGAACAGCGTGGGATTGCACAATTAGGCAAATATGTAGCTGCGTTGGCCCTTAATGTAAAAGTAGATCTCACCCCATATTTCTTACTTTTATCCCCTAATCGGGCATAGTAAGTGATAGTGATAGTATATGTGGATAGGCAGTCTACCCTGAAATAGAAACTTTATATTATTCATGTAAATAGCCAATTTTTTTAACCCTGATGGGGTCAGATGGTGACATTGTAAATAAATGTTTATAGTCCTTTCTTTTTTTGATATTATTTTTAAAGTGTGTTTTTTCTGCAGTGGATTGTAATATCCAGAGTGTGAACTTGGAGCTATACATTGTATCAGACACACCATGATGCTCGGCAGCTTTCCAGGGGGATTGTGTAATGTATCTTTATTTTTGTTACATTTGTCTTGTTACAAATGTGACACACTGCTGCCTGTATAAGATTATTTTCTTTGAAATATGTTACATTCATTCACATTGATCATGTCTGTAATACAATATGTATCTAAATGTTTAGATCTTATTATCTTATTATTTTGACTATCCTGGGTTTTGGTCCACTTCGGTGGGGCACCCCGATCGGCGGTGCCCCACTGAGTGAAACTCCCCAGAACGCCCGGAAACACTCACCTCAACATGCTCCTACGCGGGCACTCGTCCAATCAGAGCGCTCAGAGCCGCTGTGGTATGCACGTACAAGCGACGTCCAACCACAGCGGCTCTGAGCGCTGGAGGCTGCGTCTCGCACTTCCCTCTAACAGGGAGCGCGCCCGCGCCGGCCATTCACAAACGGCCCGCGCATACACCGTTGGAACGGGGTTAAGTTAGGGTTTCTGGGCTTCCTGGGGGGTTTCACCCCGCAGGACATCCCGATTTCGGATGCCCCGCGAGGGGGGGGGATCTGATCGGCTCGGGAATCTTATAGATTCCCGGGCCGATCCCCCCTGGGTGTTGATCCACTTTAAAGTGGACCAAAACCCACCCAGGAATATACAGGACTCAAGGGTAGGCATACTCACACCCCCAGGGCACCCAGATTCAGGATGCCCCACTGTGTAAAACCCCCCAAGGACACCTGGAAACTCACCTTCTTTACCGGTCTAATGGTGCATGAGCAAAAAGTGATTGCATCCACATACTCCTTTAGCAGGGCGCGTGCCCACGCCAGGCATTTCTGATTGGCCAGCAGAGGCGTGCTCCCTGTTAGAGAGTAGCGGGGTACGGGGCTATCAGCGTGCTTGGAGCCGCTCACCATAGACGAGCTCTTGGACGAAGGGACGGGAGCTGATCCGAGCGTGCTCACTGGACGAGAGGCTGTGAATGCGCCATAGGACCAGGGATGGGTGAGATCAAGGAGGCAAGGACCTAAAAAACACAGGATAGTCAAAATCCTGGGTTTTGGTCCACTTTAAAGCCAAAATACAACTCATGTTTTACTGTACATATTTTCATGTCTATGATGTGCATCTGTCATCCCTCTTTGTCTCTCTTAAAAAAAAAATATATACATATATATATATATATGCCGAGGGTTGCCAGGATGCAGAAAGTATATCAAACTATTGTACCAGGTGCAGGGCCGTATGTAGGGTTTCATGGTGCCCTAGGCACTTTTTGGCCACATGCCCCTATTGGAGGGCGGGGAAAATTCCCTAGGGCATCCTGAATTGGGATGACCTACTGTGTGGAAAGCCCGGATCACCCGATCTACACACCTCTCCACAGAGCCCTCGCTGCCTCTCAGCGTCGCGGCCACATTCCCAGCATTCTTCTAGCTGTGGTGTGTACCCAGGCCAGGCCATTCTGATTGGGCAGCCCAGGCACGCACACAGCTAGGGGTCAGCTGGGATGGGGTCGCTGGTGCACTCGGCTCATTAGCTAAAAGGGACCAGTGAGCTGAAACCAAGAACACTGATTGGCTGAGTTTCCTGAAGGATTTGTGGGGATACACACAGCAGGGCACGCCAGATTGAGATGCCTGGTCTGAGAGAAACACCCAAAAGAGTGAAATACCTGAGTGTTATTCCTCTTTAAACTCTGCATTTAGTAAACTTAGTGCATTACCAGAGTGTATTGTGCAGTGGGGCATCCCTATGCTGCCAGTGTAATGCACTATGAAGGGGAAGCCATTGCTCTCACCCCCAGGGTTAGTTATAAAATGGTCTGAGCGGCTGCCACCCCTCCTTTGTTTCTTTTGAATTTGTGCAAGCACATGGTGTGTGGGGTCTAGGCTGTATTGCAAGGTCTTTGACCCTTCCACCCCATGGCTTGCACTTGAGAGGTTTAGGGCAACCTCAGGTAAGCCTGCTCCCAATTCATCTATTGCATTGTATGTCCCAAATGGGGCTCTCAGAGATTAGAGTTAGGCCTGCACCTCACAGGGGCACCTTGGCGCTGGTGGTGCAGCTTAATCTACTTCTGCAGATGTGTGTGACCGAGTCCTGTGTTTTTAACCAAATTTAGAGACAGATTTTAGGTTGGTCTGCAAGCTAACAGGGTTGAGTGCTGTGGCTCCTTTAAAGTGGACCAACACCCAGGATTTTCACTATCCTGGGTTTTGGTCCACTTCGATCGGGGGTGCCCCGCTGTGTGAAACCCCCCAGAAAGCCCCAAAAACTCACCTGACCCCGCTCCCATGTGACCGCTCCAGCAAATCACCACCGACGGACAAGTGAGCGCCCCCTCCGCTGCATCCCGCGCATCACTCTTACAGGGAGCGCACCCACGCCGGCCATTCACAAACGGCCAGTGTGGGTGTGCGCCCTGCTAGAGGGACGCGCGGGAGGCGGCGGCGGCCGGCGCTGGAACGGGGACAAGGTAAGGCTTGTGGGCTTACTGGGGGGGTTCCACCCTGCGGGACATCCCGATTTCGGATGCCCCGCGGGGAGGGATCTGATTGGGATCTGATCGGTCCGGGAATCTTACAGATTCCCAGGCCGATCCCCCCTGGGTGTTGGTCCACTTTAAGACTTGTATCCTAATTGCCCTGCTAACCTGCACCTCCCAGGTTAGTTATAAAATGGTCTGAGCGGCTGCCACCCCTCCTTTGTTTCTCACCCCCAGGAGGTCATGAAACCTGCAGCCAGACCAGAGCCTCAGCAGCACCCTTTGCCAACAAGTTGCCCCTGCACAGAATCCTCTGGGTGCCCTCAACCCAAAGCTCTTAGCTAGGTCCCAGAAGGTCTCTGCCAGGCTGCCATCCTGTCTGGGACTGCAGGGACACCATGTACATCATGGGAACCAGCTGCTTGCTTTGATTGCAAAAAGAGAAGCCTGCGATACAGGGCCAAGCTTCCAATAGCCTGGCTCTGTGGAAGAAGCTTCCTCAACTAAAGTGGACCTCAGCTGGGTTAGAGAGTTCTGCAATGCTCGGTGAGACAGGCTTCTCCAATCGTCCAGAAAGCATTAATCCAGACATTATTCCAGCATAGAGTAAAGCTTCACCTTTATTGGTCACATTAAAACCACCCAGCTACAGAAGACAACAGGCTGCCATGGCAAGAAGTGTCACGCTGGGGATTTCCCCTTATTCATGCATAGGATTTAGGACGTCCCGCTGTGTGAAACCCTAAGACCGCCCTTTTCGCCATTCCCACAGCGCATGTGTGAGCTATCATCCAATCAGAGCTGTATGCCATGGAAGGGAGGCACAGCCGCATCCCATCTCCTTTTCTGATGGCAGGATGTTGGAGCGTGCCACAGAAAAGCCAGGGATGCAAGCGCGCCTAGCGAAAATGCCATGGGAGAGCCATAACAGGTGAGTATTATGGGCTATCCTGGGGGTTTCACACAGCTCTACATCCCAAATCAGGATGCCCCAAAGAGCCACTGGCTTGGGGTCCTAAAAGCGGACCAAAAGCCCCAGGGCCAGATTATAAGGGGGGGGGGCCCAAGGGGCACGTGTCCTGCAAAGGGGCCTCCACCAACCTTTGGGTTATGGTCTGGCCCAGGAGGCTTTTTAGTCTATGGTCTGATAGGCCGGAGGGCCAGCAACAAAGCCTTTTTTTGTTTTTGCAAAGCTGCAGCCAAAGCCACCACAGGGCAGGACGGAGAATCTAGAGCAGCAAAGCCGCCGCCAGCAACGCTACAGTGATGTGTGCAGAGCTGTCACTGCACATAAGCCACCAAGCACAGCCCTATTTCCACATATTACATTATATATATATTACATTATATTATATCCTATTACACTACTCCCCAGCATCTAAAGTTAATATATTGTAAGTTTTTAGTCACTTACTTAATATTCTTTCCCCCACTGGGCTGCAACTCAGTTCAGGACTCTAGGATACGGGCGCCGCCATCTTGACTCAGAAGCATCACACTTACTGAGGAGAGAAGAGCGGGATAAAGTACAGGGGGCGGGGTTATAGCTGTGCTTTTCTCAGACAGAGCAGAGCTGGGGTCAGGGAAAGGACAGCAATCCCAGAATGCAGAGCAGCATAATCAGAAGACACTTCCTGTTTGCAGGCTGCCTGATCCTCCACGAGCCACCATCTTGGATGTTTAAAGGCTCATAACATGCAGTAGATGCAGGGAGGATGATATTTAATGTGGGCAATCTGTATGTACAGGGTGTGGGGAACATATAAGATAGGCTCTTATTCAGGGTGAGGGTCCGGATTAATGTGGGCAATCTGTATGTACAGGGTGTGGGAAACATATAAGATAGACTCTTATTCAGGGTGAGGGTCTGGATTAATGTGGGCAATCTGTATGTACAGGGTGTGGGAAACATATAAGATAGACTCTTATTCAGGGTGAGGGTCCGGAATAATGTGGGCAATCTGTATGTACAGGGTGTGGGAAACATATAAGATAGACTCTTATTCAGGGTGAGGGTCCGGAATAATGTGGGCAATCTGTATGTACCGGGTGTGGAAAACATATAAGATAGACTCTTATTCAGGGTGAGGGTCTGGATTAATGTAAGCAATCTGTATGTACAGGGTGTGGGAAACATAGGCTCTTATTCAGGGTGAGGGTCTGGATTAATGTGGGCAATCTGTATGTACAGAGTGTGGGAAACATATAAGATAGGCTCTTATTCAGGGTGAGGGTCCGGATTAATGTGCGCAATCTGTATGTACAGGGTGTGGGAAACATATAAGATATGTTTTTATTCAGGGTGAGGGTCTGGATTAATGTGGGCAATCTGTATGTACAGGGTGTGGGAAACATATAAGATAGGCTCTTATTCAGGGTGAAGGTCCGGATTAATGTGAGCAATTTGTGTGTACAGCGTGGGGAAACATATAAGATAGGCTCTTAGTCATGGTGAAGGTCCGGATTAATGTGAGCAATCTGTATGTACAGGGGGGAAACATATAAGATAGGCTCTTATTCAGGGTGAAGGTCTGCTTTAAATATCAGGCTGATTCATTACTAGCGCCAGGTAGCGACAGATGAGCGTCTGTAGCGAGGCATTGAGAGGGGACGCTATTAGTCGCTGTGCTTGGCCATAGTTCGCTGTTTCAGAGCGTCTCAGTCGCTGGCCGGCATTGATGAATATATTGTGTGAGTTGCTCTAACACCAGTACAGCGCTGTATGGGAGGGAACGGTAGCGCCAGCTTAGTGCGACCGACTCACATCATATTCATCAAAAAAAACAGCCTCACACAGCGCCGGCGCTCAAAATCGGGTCGTTGTAGCCTAGAGCGCCAGACACTGTGTGATTAAAGTCTGTTTTTGAACACGTATCCACCAGTAACAAAGCGAAAACATATGGAATGACATTGTTATAACATTGTAACATTAATACTTTATAATCAGACCTGTAATGACAATTCTGCATAAAAATATTATAAATCAAAAAATTAAAAGAAAATCCTGTTGAAAGAGAAGAAAAGTAACGTCCATTGCAATGTATGGAAGAGCGACAGGTAGCGACAGGTAATATCTGAAAGGCAGAGCGCCGGCGCTATACG